>JABCPV010000392.1:0-26433 GCA_016584345.1 Suillus ampliporus | reverse complement strand
AGCAACATAGCGCCAGAGGGACTGGTCCTGTTGTTCTGTGCTTCTAATATAGTTGTATACTATTAAAGGGTTGCTGTGGATCATATTTTTAAGCCCATATGTTCAAAAAACACGAAAATGCGGAGCTATTTTGTATTTATGGTTGCATGCAACATCTAGTGATGTAGGACTCTTCAGAGGATCAAATAAGCGGTGGAATATTTCATATACACTATAAAACATGTTACCAGTGTCCTAGAACACACTGTCATCAAAGGAGCAAAAATGCGGATATGTTTTTGATATGTTTTCCACTGTATTTGATTTTCAGGGGTCTGCAGCAGGTACTGGGGCACAAACAGACAAAAAAGCATCATACTATGTTCTATTATATGTACAGAGTCTAAACTAATACTTATCTACAGTAGATAGGTGGATGTGGTGTGGTGGTGAGCAGGAATATACTGGGGAGAGGTGTGGGAAAGGTTGATATTGAGGAGATGACCAAAATGGGCTATGTTTTAGGTGTTGTGAGGAAGTTCCCACAGGTAGCCAGAAATGCGGTGGTAGCTGATGTAATGGAGGACATTATTCACAGTACTATTAGTTACAATGGTTAATGCACAACATGTATCTTGTAACTACCCTGTATAATGCATTACTTCCCCATGATGAGGTGCATGTGAGGCCATGTGAGGTGTGTTTACTTTCACCTTCCGACAGTTGGATGTCGAATGCGATCTTAGTACAGACTTCGTGTATCTGAGTCAGCACTATGGAATTCCTGCCAGAAGTCCTCCCAGGGCTTCGTCTCCAACCACGGCCACAGGTCCATCATCGGATCATACAGTATGCAGTACTTCTGCTCAGCATTCTCATCCATGCATCAGGTAGTCTTATAGCAGCTATGTACCCAAGGGACCCAGAACCATACCATACATCAGCTCTTTCTGGTGAGGCATGGGTGGTTGAATTACTCACTGGTCATCCAGAACGCATCCGCTGTGAGCTCGGAGTGCATGCCCATGTCTTTGCAAAGCTCATATCCGAAATCCGTACCCTTGGGTATTCTGATTCGAAGTTTGTCTCTCTCAAGGAGCAACTTGCTATTTTTCTGTATGCCGCTGTCACCGGCCTGTCAGTTAGGCACATCGGAGAGAGGTTTCAATGTTCCAATGAGACGATTTCTCGGTAAGTGGTATATCTTCGTGATTGGACTCATTCATCTCATTATATCTAGATACTTTTGAAGGATGCTCATAGTTTTCTCGTCCCCCCGTTCTATTCAAACTACGTGTGCTTGCCAGATGAAGTAACTTCCTCAAAAATCCGCCAGAATCCAAAATTCTGGCCCTTTTTTAAAGATGCTGTTGGGGCACTTGACGGCAGTCATATCCATGCCACACCTCCTGCATTTGAACGTGCTGCCTACCGTGATCGCAAGGGTCTCGTCTCTCAAAATTGCCTTTTTGCATGTGACTTCGACATGAACTTTACTTATGCTCTCACCGGCTGGGAGGGATCTGCCACGGATGCGCGTGTATATGAGGATGCCTGTGCTCACGACCTTCATATCCCAGAAGAAATTTTTTTTCTTGCCAATGCTGGTTATCTGCTACGTTGCAGACTACTCATCCCATACCGTGGTGTCCGCTATCATCTTGTCGAATGGGGGCGTGCAAGTGTCAGGTGGGTTTTTTGTTCTTAGGCTTCTGAACGCCATCATCAATCTCTAGGATACTAATGTTGATGGCAGGCCGTGCAATAAAGAGGAGTTATTCAATCTTCGGCACACTATGGCACGGAATGTCATTGAGCACATCTTTGGTGTCTTGAAACATCATTTTCGCATCCTGATTCTCGCACTGAAGTATAACCTACAAATTCAGGCCCAAATTCCAGTGGCTCTCTGTAGCATTCACAACTTCATACGCCTGCATGACCCACAGGAGGGTCCCTTTCCAGATGCTGATGATGGTGATGACGACAATGATGATGAGCAACCTGGTGTAGTGGTAGATGAGGGAGAAGGACAAGACAACGAAATGAGTGGTGTGCATGATCGCATCGCTGAAGCCATGTGGGCTCAATATCGGCAAGTTGTGCATGAACAAGAGCTACTGGCAGATGAAGATGACGAGGACTTCTTACTCGAGCTTGATTATGATTCGAATGTGGATGAGGATGAGGGCATGGACGAGGGTGCAGATACGAACATCGATGTATAGATTTGTAGTATTACAATCAGATACATGCATGGCTACATGACTCGGCGACTCGTGAATAATGGTAGTATGACGACAACAACATGAACAGCATAGCGCAGCAAGTGACAGATACATTGTACAATAAACGAGACAAGAACAAGCCTTCCTCACAACCGCTTCGCCATGTGAGCATTAACAAGGGCCTTGATATAAGAATGATGTGCTGTGCGCGGACTCTGCACATAGATCTCCATTGCCCATTCATTGCTAGTGAAGATCGTCAACAACTGGCCTAGCTCCTCCGCCGGCACTTCAGCATCTTCGGTTTGCATAAGCTGCATAGCACGATCAAGGGTTGTTAATGCCAGGGGAGAAGTAGGAGCAGGGTGGGAGCCACCGCTGATGGCCTTCTCGAGAATATCCCCGATACAATTGATGGAACCTTGCATTCCGACAACAGCAGTGGCGGGCGTTAGCTTGGAACCTCGTACCACACTGGACATCAGTGAGTTTGAACTGCCACCAGGGCGTCCAGATCGTGATTTTTTTACAGCAGAGGGTGTCGATATCAGCATACTGGATGCGAGGGGGGCTGACAAGGATGCGTGAGTAGATGTGTACGATGATGTTTCTAAGTCAAATGATGCATCATTGTCACGTGTGCGTTTGCCAGTGCTGATACTGGACCCAATGGTGGAGGGAGGGGCAGCGGGCAAACGGGCCAGAGTGAAGCTCATATCCGAAGGTGAAAATCCCACGGTAGCGGAGGAGTCGATATCAAGCTGAGTTTTGACAGTAGTGGATGAGCTGGCAGCAGTAACGGGTTCATCATCAACTAGTATAGGAGGAGCGGCAGAAGCTGGATGAAAGGCATGATTTCCCTGAGCACCGCTGCCATTTGGCAAAATTTCGACCATTTGGTCATAGAATGCCCACCCACTGTTATGAAATTGGTGCATCACAGCTCGGGATGTCTGCATCGAAGGATTTAAATATAGTACATCAGGCTGGGACACAAGGACTTACGCTCGATTTGACATAACTATTCCAGACCTCCCACGCAGCCTCCCCTTCAATTCCAGCTCCATTCACATTATCCCAATGGACTTCCCGAGAGCCCGCGATAGTGTTCGATCTGGCTGTAAGTCTGTTTGAGCTACATCCAGGAGTTCTTAGTAGTAGTATCGGAGTGAGTCTCAATGCACATACTGAGATCCATTTGTTTTTGCATCATTTAGCTGTTTTCGGAGGACCTGCAGTGAGCAAGTTGGCAGCTGCAAGTGCGGTAGCTGCCGTAGTAAAGGTAGTGCCCTTGAAACTTCCACCATCCCCAGCCTCGGCTACTTTCTTGAGCAGGTGGGCGAGAAGGGCATTGGTCTCTGGCACATTCCACTGTGCCTTTGGTTCTCAGTGGAGTAGTACTGGTAGGCATTTCTGTAGCCATGAGGACAGTGGTAAATTGGCCACAGATAGAGACAACAGCAATGACTGATGAATAGATCAGCTTTTGAAGGTGAGGATCAATACAGTCCATAGTGCTCGGTGGTGCTGGACAGTAGGTAAGGAAGGTTCAAACTCAGATTGAACAGAAGGGACATGCCGGTGCACCTCACATTGCCTCACACACAGATGTTGGCAAATATCCCCCAACATGTGAGTTTCTGAACTGAACTCTAAGTAGTTAGTGTCGGAAACTAATTGGCACCGGAAATGTGCTGCCACTTCACCTGCGGTGCTTTTAGTCAGCTCGGTCTAATACTTATTGGTCAGTGCTGGTCATGCAGGCTCGATTACAACTTGTAGCCCATTCACGTCACATACCCTGTTATAAACAGAGCACTGAGGGTGAAAATCCCTGTTCCACACAGTCCCCAGCGGACGTCAGTGGACCGAAAATATTTCCCGTGTCTAACGTTCGGGGCTGGTGGTCTCAACTGGGAGTTGATCTTTAACAGGTGGGCCCATATGTATTGATACTTGATATTAATACATGTTGGCCGATGGCCAGGGAAAAATTGGTGGAGTGTGGGATGTTATCAGCTGGCTGATGTGGACTATCAGCGCTGTCATATCCCATATCTCCGACATCCACAAACTACTTCCATCAGCGCGCTTCCTCCGGACCGCCGGACCCGAACTCCAGGACAGGTCCGCTCCACCGGACCTAACCCAAATCTAGAATCCCCCTTACTTCCGGCCCTCCGGCTCATGTTGGTATCCGCCTGCTTATTGATCTCCGGTACCCGTCTCATCTCCGAGTTCATTTCTTTATGATCTGTTTTACTTTACTTGATCCGTTCGGACTTACTAATGTACTCACCATATGCTTTCCTCACTGCCTCTGAACTCCGGATTACTGATCCTTAGCTATACCTATAGTATATAAACTCTTGTACTTGTTGTAGATACCTCAGTTCGAATATTAAACATAGTTCTGCTCATTCCTGCCTCTCCGGACTTGAGTTCTCCGACTCTTGTCAAACTCCGACACTAGGCTAAGGGTTGACCCCTAAGTCTATTCCTATTACCGGCTCTACCTTCGGGTAGTCTACCTCTGTCCCTTTCTGCTACCGGCTCCGGCCTTAAGCAGTCTACTCTTTGATTTACGTTCTTCGGTACTACCGGGTTACATCCCACCGGACTTGGTACTAACACTACCGGACTTGGTACTACCGGACCCCCTGAAATTAGGGGCACGTACTCGGGTAAGGGGCGCAGCGCACGAGCTGAAGCCAAGCCCCTCGGATCTAGTCCTCCTTTGAGCACGCCTTAACAGTTATTCGAACTCACACCTTACCGAGTATACTAAATCATTATGACTACCTCGTACTACTCAGACTTCTCTCCGAGCCGCCGGACTTCTGTCCTCCCGGCGGAACCCCGCAGATGTTGTAATGACGTTCACCAGCTCTCCCAGTTGCCGTGCCAGTTACCATGGCACAGCTGCTAGTATCTCCGAACTCATCAACCGGCTCACCCGGCAACCCCATCCAGAACGCCCAATCAAGAGAACCCATCCGAAGATAATGAACCGGATAGCCTCCCCGGAGGACCCGGCGGACCACCGGTGATGATGGTGGTGACCGGATGATGAACCAGCCTGAAGACGACGATGAAGACGATGGCCTGAATCCCAGGACAGAGTTTTTCTCCGTCTTTCCGAGGCAATCAATACCTTGCCCGGAACAGTCATCGCTCCCCTACCCTAGAAGACTCCAAGGCTAAAGTCCGGGAACCGGACACTTTCGATGGCACAGAGCCTCGAAAATCCGGGCCTTCCTAGTCCAGTGCGATGCTCAACTTCCAGAGCCGGCCAAGACTTTTCGCTCCAACCATGCTAAAGTCACCTTCGCCCAGTCCTACCTAAAGGGTATGGCCCTTGAGTGGTTCGAACCGGACTTGCTCTCCGACGGCTCGATACCCGTCCGGACTGGATGGATGACTATTCCTCTTCATGCTAGAACTACAATCCAACTTTGGTCCTCATGACCCAGAAGGAGATGCCGAGATGCAACTCGAGCAACTCCATATGCGCGATGGACAGCGCATCAATAAGTATGTCGTTTGGGTTCCAGGAGGGCTTGCCTCTCAACGTCCGCAGGCTGGGGGCAATGGTGCCCTCCGCCGGACCAGTTCTTACTAATGGCCTAACCGGCCCGCATCAAGGACTGAAATCTAGCAGGCAGGGAAAACCTGCTACCCTCTCCGAATTCAAATCCCTAGCCCAAACCATCGATGCCCGGTACTGGGAACTAAGGGAGAAATCTCCCGAGAAGTAAAGAACCCAACTCCGGCACCCGCGAAACCATCCGTACCCTCCTCCGACCGGACGCCCTCGTCCAACTCCAGTAAGGCTTTTTCAAAGCCTGATACCTCCTCCACCACCTCCGGTCCTAAGGCCCCGGACCTGTCCACCAAGCTAGGTCAGGACGGAAGGCTGACCGCTGAGGAACGCCAGAGGAGGATGGACAACAAGCTCTGCCTCTTCTGCGGCGGACCCGGTCATACCGCTCGGGACTGTAAGAAGTCCACCTCTCGCGCAGCCAAAGCCCGTGCTGCCGCCATAACCCCTGAAGACAAACAGGAGACCTCCCCGGAGGCAAAAAATTAGTCCGCGGCCCTCCTGTCTCCGCACGGGATGAGGGTTGCGTTGACTCGACCCGTGCACCGGAGTTCCGCCTCAATGCTGCTGCTCTTCTGAATCCGTCTTCTCTCCGGCCCCATGTAACTATTCCTACTTACTCAATATCTCCGCTTTCCGGCTCTCGTAGACTGTGGCTCTTCTCACTGCTTCATAGAAACTAGTTTTATTAGAAAACATAAAATACCTACATACTCAATTCCCCCGCTTCCGCTCCATTTGTTGACGGTACTTCTAATGCCACTATCACTGAGGCAGTAGACCTACCCATCCGCTTCCGGTCCGGTGAAGTCACCTCCGATACGTTCTACGTTACTCCTTTGGATTCATCCTGCTTTATCGTCCTAGGATATAGCTGGCTCACCCGACACAATCCGTTGATTGACTGGGTCATGGGCAGCATACAGTTCCGGACAAAACCCCAGGGAATGCCATCGACCCCTCCGTTACCAACTCCGTCACCTCCGGCGGAGTTGCCGCTTCCGACTTCACGGACAAACCTCCGTTCCCTAACGAGACTCCGCCTCATATTTCCCTAATTAATGCAGTAGCCTTCTGCCGGGCCTGCAAGCTAGAGGGATCAACCCAATTCAGTATCTACCTCCGCCCTACCGGCGTCGAAGGACGCTCTACCAAACTATCTCCGGTACCCACGAATCTCACCGGAGTCCCTCCGGACTACCATGACTTCGCAGACGTCTTCGACAAGGGAAGGGCCGGCGAACTTCCCCCACACCGTCCCTATGACCTGAAGATTGATCTGGAAGATGGAGCCTCACCGCCCATCGGTACCATATACTCTCTATCCCGGTAGAACTCGAAGCACTCCGGAAGTTCCTAGACGAAAACATAGCTACCGGACTTCTTCGTTCCTCCTCCTCCCCTCATGGAGCCCCGGTCCTCTTTGTCAAGAAAAAGGACGGATCACTCCGCCTCTGCGTCGATTTCCGAGGACTCAACAAAATCACTAAGAAAGACCGCTACCCTCTCCCCTCATCGCCGACCTCCTAGATTCCCCCAGCCGAGCCAAAGTTTACAGTAAAATCGACCTCCGGTCGGCCTACCATCTCGTCCGGATTACAGAAGGCGACGAGTGGAAAACGGCTTTCCGGACCCGTTACGGCTCCTATGAGTGGCTAGTAATGCCGGAGGGATTAACGAATGCCCCGGCAGCCTTCCAGCGTTTTGTCAATAGTGTGTTCGCGGATATGCTCGACATCTGTGTTATAGTCTACCTCGACGACATCCTCATTTACTCCCAGGACCTATTTCTCACAAAGAACATGTCCGAGAAGTCCTCCGGCGGCTCCGAAAGCACTCCCTGTATGCCAAACCAGAAAAATGTCAGTTTCACTCGGACTCCGTGGAGTACCTCGGTTATCTCCTGTCACCGGCCGCCTTACTATGTCACCAGAAAAGATCCAAGCAATCTGTGACTGGCCGGAGCCACGGAAAGTGAAAGACATTCAGTCTTTCCTGGGATTCGCCAATTTCTATCGTAGATTTATCTTCAACTATTCCGACATTGTAGTCCCCCTCACTCGCCTCACCCGCAAGGACGCACCATGGATATTCACAGACGAGTGCCGCCGGTCGTTTGACATGTTGAAGAAAGCTTTCACTTCCGCCCCTATCCTTACGCACTGGATGCCGGATGTCCTATAGTAGTCGAGAAGAGATGCCTCCGACTACCATCGCCGGGATATTATCCATCGTATGCCCTGACCAAGAACTCCGGCCGGTAGCATTCTACTCTCGCACGCTATCCGCTCCGGAGCTCAACTATGACACCCACGATAAAGAATTACTGGCCATATACGAAGCTTTCCGGACCTGGCGCCATTATCTGGAAGGAGCTCCGACCCCCATTGACGTCGTCACTGATCACAAAAACCTGGAATATTTCGCAACCACCAAGCTCCTTTCCCGTCGCCAAGCACGATGGTCAGAATTCCTCCACCAGTTCAATCTCGTCATCCGTTTCCGTCGGGTAAGCTCGGAGCAAAACCGGACTCCCTTACTAGACGCTGGGACGTCTATCCCAAAGAGGGGGATAAGGACTACGCTCGAGTAAACCCTCACAATTTCCGTCCGGTATTCACAGAGGAACAACTCGCTGCGTCCCTACGAGCCTCTTTCTAGCAGCACCGGTACTACGCACTGCAGAGTTAATGGATATTGACCAACTCCGGAAGGACATTCTGATCTCACTCCCCCATGACCCGACTGCATCATTACACCTTCCGGTACCAACGGATCCGCGCTGGACAGTTGGTCCGGATGGTCTCCTCCGTTGCGACAACCGCATATATGTTCCGTCAGCAGATGACCTCCGGCTCCGCGTACTCCGGTACCTACATGATCACCCCTTGGCAGGCCACTTCGGCCAGAACCGTACGTTGGAACTCATCCGCCGGGAATACACCTGGCCCGGTATCCGCACCTATGTCAAAGACTACATCAAATCATGCACTACGTGCGCCCGAGCCAAAGTCCCCAGGCATAAACCATATGGGCTCTGAAGCAATTACCTATACCGGTTAGACCCTGGATTCAATATCCATGGACTTCATTGAGCAACTCCCGGCCTCCTCCGGCTATACTGCCATCCTGGTAATCATAGACCGCCTATCGAAGCAAGCAGTATTCGTCCCCACTTATGATACCATCAACCTCTCCGGACCTTGCTCGACTATTCCTCCTCCATGTATTCTCCAAGCATGGAGTCCCATCCCATGTAACGTCCGACCGGGGCACGGAGTTCGTATCACATTTCTTCCGGTCCCTGGGCAAGGCGCTGGACATCAACCTCCACTTTACGTCCGGTTATCACCCGGAGGGAGATGGCCAAACTGAGCGTGCCAACCAGACATTGGAACAATACCTCCGGATCTACTGCAACTACCAGCAAGACAACTGGTCAGAGTTGTTGCCCCTTGCGGAGTTCTCCTATAATAATGCACCCAGTGCGACAACCGGTGTTTCACCATTCTTCGCAAATAAAGGATATCACCCTAGTATCTCTGTGCACCCGGAGCGTGAGCTATCCTCTGCCCGGGCCCGGGAGTACGCAATTGACCTTGACGAACTACACCAGTTCCTACGAGAAGAAATGGCTGCCGCGCAGGAAAGGTATCAGGGCCCCGCCGACAAAAGACGCCTACCGGCCCCGACTCTGCAAATCGGTGATCAAGTCTTCGTTAAAGCCAAGTATTTCCGCTCCACCCGTCCATCCAAGAAACTGTCGGAAAAGAACCTCGGTCCTTACTCAGTTGTTGCTCAACCCGGTACCCACTCCTTCACCATCCGTCTACCGGACACCATGAAGTCTGTGCACCCTGTTTTCCATGTCTCCCAACTTGAACCGGCAACTCCTAATACCATTCCCAATCGAGTCCAACCTCCGCCGCCGCCGGTTGAAGTAGATGGCGAACCTGAATACGAAATAGCTGAAATCCTAGACTCCAAGATTGACCGCCGCCGCCGGCATTGCCAGTTGCTCTACTTGGTAAAATGGACCGGTTATGAAGGCACTGATGAAGAAAACTCCTGGTTGTTAGCCACGGAATTAGGGAATGCTTCTGAGCTGGTTGCAGATTTTCATTCTAGTTACCCGGACAAACCTGGTCCCTTCCCTGATCCCTGAGAGTACCTGCTCATCCTTGGGTCTCGAAGGCTCGACCCTAAGGGGGGGATACTGTCATATCCCATATCTCCGACATCCACAAACTACTTCCATCAGCGCGCTTCCTCCGGACCGCCGGACCCGAACTCCGGACAGGTCCGCTCCACCGGACCTAACCCAAATCTAGAATCCCCCTTACTTCCGGCCCTCCGGCTCATGTTGGTATCCACCTGCTTATTGATCTCCGGTACCCGTCTCATCTCCGAGTTCATTTCTTTATGATCCGTTTTACTTTACTTGATCCGTTCGGACTTACTAATGTACTCACCATATGCTTTCCTCACTGCCTCTGAACTCCGGATTACTGATCCTTAGCTATACCTATAGTATATAAACTCTTGTACTTGTTGTAGATACCTCAGTTCGAATATTAAACATAGTTCTGCTCATTCCTGCCTCTCCGGACTTGAGTTCTCCGACTCTTGTCAAACTCCGACACTAGGCTAAGGGTTGACCCCTAAGTCTATTCCTATTACCGGCTCTACCTTCGGGTAGTCTACTTCTGTCCCTTTCTGCTACCGGCTCCGGCCTTCAGCAGTCTACTCTTTGATTTACATTCTTCGGTACTACCGGGTTACATCCCACCGGACTTGGTACTAACACTACCGGGCTTGGTACTACCGGACCCCCTGAAATTAGGGGCACGTACTCGGGTAAGGGGCGCAGCGCACGAGCTGAAGCCAAGCCCCTCGGATCTAGTCCTCCTTTGAGCACGGCCTTAACAGCAGCCGTGTGTACCAGTCGGCCGATGATGGGTGTGAACATATGGGCCGACCGATGAAAATGAATGTCAAATATAATTGGGTCGGCCGATTGCTATCGAGTTGGCCGACAGAAATGGATGTCTGATGCTATCAGGTCAGCCGATGAAAATGAATGCCTGATAGAATCGGGCTGGCCGATCAAAGTGAATATCTGATGCTATCGGGTCGGCCAATGGAAATGAATACCTGATGAAATCAGGTTGGCCAATTGCTATCGAGTTGGCCGACAGAAATGAATGTCTGATGCTATCAGGTCGGCCAATGAAAATGAATGTCTGATAGAATCGGGTCGGTCGATGGAAATGAATGCCTGATGAAATCAGGTTGGCCAATTGCTATCGAGTTGGCCAACAGAAATGAATGTCTGATGCTATCAGGTTGGCCGATGAAAATGAATGTCTGATAGAATCGGGTCGGCCAATGGAAATGAATGCCTGATGAAATCAGGTCGGCTGATTGCTATTGAGTCAGCCGATGGAAATGAATGCATGATGCTATCAGGTCGGCCGATCAAAATGAATGTCTAAAACCATGAAAGTTGTTATTATGCTTAACTTTGTTAACAAAATGTTGTAGTCCAAGTCAAGGGACATCAGCCAACCAAGATATGACCGACATCCAAAACATTGGTGATAATGAAAAAAAAACCATGAAAGTTGTAGTCCAAGTCAAGGTACATCGGCCGACTGAGATATTACCGATGTCCGAAACATCGGCCGACCAGACATCCAAAACATCAGTGATAATGAAAAAAAAAAAAAACATGAAAGTTGTAGTCCGAGTCAAGGTACATCGGCTGACCAAGATATGGCTGAAATGCAAAACATCAGTGATAATGAAGAAAAAAAACATGAAAGTTGTTATTATCCTTAACATTGTTAACAAAATGTTGTAGTCCAAGTCAAAGGACATAGGCCGACAGAGTAGTCTATACTCCATAGTCCTAACTCAATAGCCTTAACTCAACACTCGGTAGTTGGTAGTTGAAATTGAAAACATCGGTCAAGATATAGCCGAAATTGAAAACATTGGCCGAGGCATGACTGAAACAGCCGAGGTATGGCCGAAATTGAAAACATCGGCCAAGACATGACTGATACGGCTGAGGTATGACTGAAATCCAAAACATTGGCCAAGACATGACTGAAATGGCCGAGATATGACCGAAATCAAAAACATCGGTCAAGATATAGCCGAAATTGAAAACATCAGCCGAGGCATGACTGAAATGGCCGAGATATGACCAGAATCAAAAACATCGGCCGAGGCATGACTGAAACGGCCAAGGCATGACCAAAATCAAAAACATCAGCCAAGATATGACTGAAGTCAAAAACATCGGTCGAGGCATGACTGAAATGCCCGAGGTATGACCAAAATCAAAAACATCGGTCAAGATATGGCCGAAATCCAAAACATCGGCCAAGACATGACTGACATGGCCCAGATATGACCGAAATCAAAAACATCGGCCAAGACGTGACTGAAATGGCTGAGGTATGACCGGAATCAAAAACATCGGTCAAGATATGGCCGAAATTGAAAACATCGGCCAAGACATGACTGAAATGGCCGAGATATGACCGAAATCCAAAATATCGGCCGACCGAAAGTTGTTTTTATGCTTAACTTTGTTAACAACAGTTGTAGCCCCAGTAAAGGTGATCATATCTATAGTCTTATCATGTCAATCGGTTATCATCTGACCGAGATATAAGCTAAATAAATGCAAAACATCGGCCGACCGAGATATGACCAAAATCTGAATTATGGCTCATAACTTTCTCAGATCTGAACCATTTTTCAAGATTAGACCACCAATGTGTTCGCCTAGATGAGTACTACCCATTTGAAGGCAACCAGGTCCAAAATGATCGGTTTGAAATTGATTCTGGAGTGGTCTTTTGGTTTTGCAACAGGTAGGCAACTGCACAAAGTCACATTTATATATAATTCAAGTTGAAGATTTCATTAAAAATATGTAGGATAGACTGTAAACTACCTAAGGAACCCATACTACCTACTGCCCTGAGGGTAGGGGGTGAGTGGAAGGGATGTAGTGTAAATATGTGTTGACCTAGCATTAAAGTCCTACTATTGCTCAACTGACCATTTTCGATGTTTTGGGTCTTTGAGCTTTCTCACACTCAATTTCTTATCTATTTCACTTCCTCAGCATTCAATTCTTGTTGGATTGTTCTGTAAATTTATATATATGATACTGAATATATTGCGAATGTACTCCAAGTTTCTGATTATTAAATTTCGATGATTTGAAGGTATTGATCTCTTATCAGTAGAAATAGCAAGCATATGCAGTATCTCAAACCAACAACCTATTTTGAACTGATCTTTATCATGAAAGGAAGTATATATACTATTCTAATGATATATGAACAGGGCTAACCAGATGTGCAAGGGTAAGATACTGAAAAACATCAAAAATGCTAAAAATGCGATTTTCTATCATTTTGTCCCTGTAGAAGGATCCTATGTGTGTCCTGGGCTAGCTATATGATATATACACTCAAAATAAGCTTAGGAATGGACTCCCTACTATCCTTGAGGTCCGGTACTACAGGAAAAAAATTCCCAGGGGGTAAACCACCAGGAGAGGGGGGGTACACTATACAATAAGGGATTCTACTATGATCCTGGGCTCCCGATACATTGTTTCTATTGCTGAATAGATGATGGGGATATAATTTCAAGGTCTATTCACCTAGACATAAGCACATAGGAACAACTTTTGTACTTTTATGTATATATGCCATATACATTGATGTAGGGCGCTTCAGGGGGCCAAATAAAGTTGGCAATCTCCTCATATATACTACTAAACATGTTCTAAATGCCCTAGGACACTTCCCTCTCAAAGGGGCAAAAGTGCAAGAATGTTTTGTATCCTACATCATTTTGAAAGGGACCTGAATCGTATATAAATGTGCCAAGTGTGGAGTACCGAGTACTGAGTACTGAGTATTGAGTGCCCAATATCGAGTATTGAGTACTGAGTACCGAGTACCAGGTTAAGACTATTGAGTTATGGCTATCGAGTTAGGACTATGGAGTATAAACCATTGTATTCAACTACCGAGTACCGAGTACTGAGTACCGAGTACCGAGTTAAGACTATTGAGTTATGGCTATCGAGTTAGAACTATGGAGTATAGACCATTGTATTCAACTACCAAGTCTTGAGTACCGACTACTGACTACCGAGTACCGACTACCGAGTCTCGAGTACCGAGTACCGAGTGTTGAGTTAAGACTATTGAGTTATGGCTATTGAGTTAGGACTATGGAGTATAGACCATTGCATTCAACTACCTAGTCTTGACTACCAAGTATTGACTACCGAGTACCGAGTGTTGAGTTAAGGCTATTGAGTTAGGACTATGGAGTATAGACCATTGTATTCGACTACTGAGTCTTGGGTACCGACTACTGACTACCGAGTACCGAGTGTTGAGTTAAGACTATTGAGTTATGGCTATTGAGTTAGGACTATGGAGTATAGACCATTGTATTCAACTACCGAGTATTGACTACCGAGTATTGACTACCGAGTACCGAGTGTTGAGTTGAGGCTATTGAGTTAGGACTATGGAGTATAGACCATTGTATTCAACTACTGAGTCTTGACTACCGACTACCGACTACCGAGTACTGACTACCGACTACCGACTACTGACTACCGACTACCGACTACCGACTACCGACTACCGAGTGTTGAGTTAAGGCTATTGAGTTCGGACTATGGAGTATAGACTATGGAGTATAGACCATTGTATTCAACTACCGAGTCTCGACTACCGAGTATCGACTACCGAGTTCCGACACTCTCTCGGTTGGCCAATGTACCTTGACTCGGACTACAACTTTCATGTTTTTTTTTTCATTATCACTGATGTTTTGGATGTCTGGTTGGCCGATGTTTCGGATATTGGCCATATCTTGACCGATGTTTTTGATTTTGGTCATATCTGGGCCATGTCAGTCATTTCTCGGCCGATGTTTTGGATTTCGGTCATATCCCAACCGATGTTTTTGATTTTGGTCATACCTCAGCCATTTCAGTCATGCCTTGGCCGATGTTTTCAATTTCGGCCATATCTTGACCGATGTTTTTGATTTCGGTCATATCTCGGCCATTTCAGTCATGCCTTGGCCGATGTTTTCAATTTCGGCTATATCTTGACCGATGTTTTTGGTTTCGGTCATATCTCGGTCATTTCAGCCATGTCTTGGCTGATTTTTTCAATTTCGGCCATACCTCGGCCGTTTCAGTTATGCCTCGGCCGATGTTTTCAATTTTGGCCATATCTTGACCGATGTTTTTGATTTTGGTCATATCTCAGCCATTTCAGTCATGTCTTGGCTAATGTTTTGGATTTCAGCCATATCTTGACTGATGTTTTGGATTTTGGTCATACCTCGGCCGTATCAGTCATGTCTTGGCCGATGTTTTCAATTTTGGCCATACCTCGACCGTTTCAGTCATGGCTCGGCTGATGTTTCCAATTTCGGCTATATCTTGACCAATGTTTTTGATTTTGGTCATGCCTTGGCCGATGTTTTCAATTTTGGCCATATCTTGACCAATGTTTTTGATTTTGGTCATACCTCAGCCATTTCAGTCATGCCTTGGCTGATGTTTTTGATTTTGGTCATATCTTGGCCATTTCAGTCATGTCTCGGCCGATGTTTTGGATTTCGGCCATATCTTGACCGATGTTTTGGATTTTGGTCATACCTTGGCCATATCTTGGCCATTTCAGTCATATCTCGGCCGATGTTTTGCATTTCGGCCATATCTTGACTGATGTTTTGGAGTTCGGTCATGTCTCGACTGACATTTTCAATGTCCGCCCTATCTCGACCGACATTTTTGATTTCAGTAATCTCTTGGCCGATGTTTTTGATTTTGGCCATATCTTGACCAATGTTTTTATTAAAAGATGTTGTACGTCTAAATAGAGAGAACTCGTATGAGTTCCCAGTCGAGTATAAGAGACTGCATTATATACCTAAATAGAGAGAACTCGTATGAGTTCTATAGTACATCAGTAAGGAGTGTGTTAGGTATACTAAGATACAACTTACCCCAGTCGAGTATAAGAGATTGGGGGAAAAGAGGTAAACGAATGTAGCGAATCTATGGTACGTGGAATTACTAAATATGGTAAGTCCACTGGCGTAGTGAGTGAGGGTCGGAAACAAAAGAAAAACTACACTATGTTGGCGGGTTGATTTCCAACATTTATGACCGACCAACCCATTGACTGACCGACCCATTGACCAGTGTCCTTGGCCCATCTGATATATCAGATCCCTGACCCTCAGCTGTATGTATTTATCAAGGGTAAAGTGATCAACATAGTGTAGTTTTTCTTTTGTTTCCGACCCTCACTCACTACGCCAGTGGACTTACCATATTTAGTAATTCCACGTACCATAGATTCGCTACATTCGTTTACCTCTTTTCCCCCAATCTCTTATACTCGACTGGGGTAAGTTGTATCTTAGTATACCTAACACACTCCTTACTGATGTACTATAGAACTCATACGAGTTCTCTCTATTTAGGTATATAATGCAGTCTCTTATACTCGACTGGGAACTCATACGAGTTCTCTCTATTTAGACGTACAACATCTTTTAATAAAAACATTGGTCAAGATATGGCCAAAATCAAAAACATCGGCCAAGAGATTACTGAAATCAAAAATGTCGGTCGAGATAGGGCGGACATTGAAAATGTCAGTCGAGACATGACCGAACTCCAAAACATCAGTCAAGATATGGCCGAAATGCAAAACATCGGCCGAGATATGACTGAAATGGCCAAGATATGGCCAAGGTATGACCAAAATCCAAAACATCGGTCAAGATATGGCCGAAATCCAAAACATCGGCCGAGACATGACTGAAATGGCCAAGATATGACCAAAATCAAAAACATCAGCCAAGGCATGACTGAAATGGCTGAGGTATGACCAAAATCAAAAACATTGGTCAAGATATGGCCAAAATTGAAAACATCGGCCAAGGCATGACCAAAATCAAAAACATTGGTCAAGATATAGCTGAAATTGGAAACATCAGCCGAGCCATGACTGAAACGGTCGAGGTATGGCCAAAATTGAAAACATCGGCCAAGACATGACTGATACGGCCGAGGTATGACCAAAATCCAAAACATCAGTCAAGATATGGCTGAAATCCAAAACATTAGCCAAGACATGACTGAAATGGCTGAGATATGACCAAAATCAAAAACATCGGTCAAGATATGGCCAAAATTGAAAACATCGGCCGAGGCATAACTGAAACGGCCGAGGTATGGCCGAAATTGAAAAAATCAGCCAAGACATGGCTGAAATGACCGAGATATGACCGAAACCAAAACATCGGTCAAGATATAGCCGAAATTGAAAACATCGGCCAAGGCATGACTGAAATGGCCGAGATATGACCGAAATCAAAAACATCGGTCAAGATATGGCCGAAATTGAAAACATCGGCCAAGGCATGACTGAAATGGCTGAGGTATGACCAAAATCAAAAACATCGGTTGGGATATGACCGAAATCCAAAACATCGGCCGAGAAATGACTGACATGGCCCAGATATGACCAAAATCAAAAACATCGGTCAAGATATGGCCAATATCCGAAACATCGGCCAACCAGACATCCAAAACATCAGTGATAATGAAAAAAAAAACATGAAAGTTGTAGTCCGAGTCAAGGTACATTGGCCAACCGAGAGAGTGTCGGGACTCGGTAGTCGATACTCGGTAGTCGAGACTCGGTAGTTGAATACAATGGTCTATACTCCATAGTCTATACTCCATAGTCCGAACTCAATAGCCTTAACTCAACACTCGGTAGTCGGTAGTCGGTAGTCGGTAGTCGGTAGTCAGTAGTCGGTAGTCGGTAGTCAGTACTCGGTAGTCGGTAGTCGGTAGTCAAGACTCAGTAGTTGAATACAATGGTCTATACTCCATAGTCCTAACTCAATAGCCTCAACTCAACACTCGGTACTCGGTAGTCAATACTCGGTAGTCAATACTCGGTAGTTGAATACAATGGTCTATACTCCATAGTCCTAACTCAATAGCCATAACTCAATAGTCTTAACTCAACACTCGGTACTCGGTAGTCAGTAGTCGGTACCCAAGACTCAGTAGTCGAATACAATGGTCTATACTCCATAGTCCTAACTCAATAGCCTTAACTCAACACTCGGTACTCGGTAGTCAATACTTGGTAGTCAAGACTAGGTAGTTGAATGCAATGGTCTATACTCCATAGTCCTAACTCAATAGCCATAACTCAATAGTCTTAACTCAACACTCGGTACTCGGTACTCGAGACTCGGTAGTCGGTACTCGGTAGTCAGTAGTCGGTACTCAAGACTTGGTAGTTGAATACAATGGTCTATACTCCATAGTTCTAACTCGATAGCCATAACTCAATAGTCTTAACTCGGTACTCGGTACTCAGTACTCGGTACTCGGTAGTTGAATACAATGGTTTATACTCCATAGTCCTAACTCGATAGCCATAACTCAATAGTCTTAACCTGGTACTCGGTACTCAGTACTCAATACTCGATATTGGGCACTCAATACTCAGTACTCAGTACTCGGTACTCCACACTTGGCACATTTATATACGATTCAGGTCCCTTTCAAAATGATGTAGGATACAAAACATTCTTGCACTTTTGCCCCTTTGAGAGGGAAGTGTCCTAGGGCATTTAGAACATGTTTAGTAGTATATATGAGGAGATTGCCAACTTTATTTGGCCCCCTGAAGCGCCCTACATCAATGTATATGGCATATATACATAAAAGTACAAAAGTTGTTCCTATGTGCTTATGTCTAGGTGAATAGACCTTGAAATTATATCCCCATCATCTATTCAGCAATAGAAACAATGTATCGGGAGCCCAGGATCATAGTAGAATCCCTTATTGTATAGTGTACCCCCCCTCTCCTGGTGGTTTACCCCCTGGGAATTTTTTTCCTGTAGTACCGGACCTCAAGGATAGTAGGGAGTCCATTCCTAAGCTTATTTTGAGTGTATATATCATATAGCTAGCCCAGGACACACATAGGATCCTTCTACAGGGACAAAATGATAGAAAATCGCATTTTTAGCATTTTTGATGTTTTTCAGTATCTTACCCTTGCACATCTGGTTAGCCCTGTTCATATATCATTAGAATAGTATATATACTTCCTTTCATGATAAAGATCAGTTCAAAATAGGTTGTTGGTTTGAGATACTGCATATGCTTGCTATTTCTACTGATAAGAGATCAATACCTTCAAATCATCGAAATTTAATAATCAGAAACTTGGAGTACATTCGCAATATATTCAGTATCATATATATAAATTTACAGAACAATCCAACAAGAATTGAATGCTGAGGAAGTGAAATAGATAAGAAATTGAGTGTGAGAAAGCTCAAAGACCCAAAACATCGAAAATGGTCAGTTGAGCAATAGTAGGACTTTAATGCTAGGTCAACACATATTTACACTACATCCCTTCCACTCACCCCCTACCCTCAGGGCAGTAGGTAGTATGGGTTCCTTAGGTAGTTTACAGTCTATCCTACATATTTTTAATGAAATCTTCAACTTGAATTATATATAAATGTGACTTTGTGCAGTTGCCTACCTGTTGCAAAACCAAAAGACCACTCCAGAATCAATTTCAACCGATCATTTTGGACCTGGTTGCCTTCAAATGGGTAGTACTCATCTAGGCGAACACATTGGTGGTCTAATCTTGAAAAATGGTTCAGATCTGAGAAAGTTATGAGCCATAATTCAGATTTTGGTCATATCTCGGTCGGCCGATGTTTTGCATTTATTTAGCTTATATCTCGGTCAGATGATAACCGATTGACATGATAAGACTATAGATATGATCACCTTTACTGGGGCTACAACTGTTGTTAACAAAGTTAAGCATAAAAACAACTTTCGGTCGGCCGATATTTTGGATTTCGGTCATATCTCGGCCATTTCAGTCATGTCTTGGCCGATGTTTTCAATTTCGGCCATATCTTGACCGATGTTTTTGATTCCGGTCATACCTCAGCCATTTCAGTCACGTCTTGGCCGATGTTTTTGATTTCGGTCATATCTGGGCCATGTCAGTCATGTCTTGGCCGATGTTTTGGATTTCGGCCATATCTTGACCGATGTTTTTGATTTTGGTCATACCTCGGGCATTTCAGTCATGCCTCGACCGATGTTTTTGACTTCAGTCATATCTTGGCTGATGTTTTTGATTTTGGTCATGCCTTGGCCGTTTCAGTCATGCCTCGGCCGATGTTTTTGATTCTGGTCATATCTCGGCCATTTCAGTCATGCCTCGGCTGATGTTTTCAATTTCGGCTATATCTTGACCGATGTTTTTGATTTCGGTCATATCTCGGCCATTTCAGTCATGTCTTGGCCAATGTTTTGGATTTCAGTCATACCTCAGCCGTATCAGTCATGTCTTGGCCGATGTTTTCAATTTCGGCCATACCTCGGCTGTTTCAGTCATGCCTCGGCCAATGTTTTCAATTTCGGCTATATCTTGACCGATGTTTTCAATTTCAACTACCAACTACCGAGTGTTGAGTTAAGGCTATTGAGTTAGGACTATGGAGTATAGACTACTCTGTCGGCCTATGTCCTTTGACTTGGACTACAACATTTTGTTAACAATGTTAAGGATAATAACAACTTTCATGTTTTTTTTCTTCATTATCACTGATGTTTTGCATTTCAGCCATATCTTGGTCAGCCGATGTACCTTGACTCGGACTACAACTTTCATGTTTTTTTTTTTTTTCATTATCACTGATGTTTTGGATGTCTGGTCGGCCGATGTTTCGGACATCGGTAATATCTCAGTCGGCCGATGTACCTTGACTTGGACTACAACTTTCATGGTTTTTTTTTCATTATCACCAATGTTTTGGATGTCGGTCATATCTTGGTTGGCTGATGTCCCTTGACTTGGACTACAACATTTTGTTAACAAAGTTAAGCATAATAACAACTTTCATGGTTTTAGACATTCATTTTGATCGGCCGACCTGATAGCATCATGCATTCATTTCCATCGGCTGACTCAATAGCAATCAGCCGACCTGATTTCATCAGGCATTCATTTCCATTGGCCGACCCGATTCTATCAGACATTCATTTTCATTGGCCAACCTGATAGCATCAGACATTCATTTCTGTTGGCCAACTCGATAGCAATTGGCCAACCTGATTTCATCAGGCATTCATTTCCATCGACCGACCCGATTCTATCAGACATTCATTTTCATCGGCCGACCTGATAGCATCAGACATTCATTTCTGTCGGCCAACTCGATAGCAATTGGCCAACCTGATTTCATCAGGTATTCATTTCCATTGGCCGACCCGATAGCATCAGATATTCACTTTGATCGGCCAGCCCGATTCTATCAGGCATTCATTTTCATCGGCTGACCTGATAGCATCAGACATCCATTTCTGTCAGCCAACTCGATAGCAATCGGCCGACCCAATTACATTTGACATTCATTTTCATCGGTCGGCCCATATGTTCACACCCATCATCGGCCGACTGGTACACACGGCTGCTATATTCCACATCAGCCCAGCTGATAACATCACACACTCCACCATTTTTCCCTGGCCATCGGCCAACATGATAATATCAAGTATCACTACATATGGGCCCACCTGTTAAAATCGACTCCTATTGAGACCACCAGCCGAACGTTAGACACGGGAAAATATTTTCGGTCAGCCGACGTCCGCTGGACTGTGTGGAACAGGGAATTTTCACCCTCGGCTGCTTGTTTTATACAGGGTATGTGACTGAATGGGCTCCCTGTACTCGGTGAATTCATCGGCATCAAATAGATCTAAGAAGGTTAGTCCATCCTCAGAGTAGCACATCCCGGCACCCTCGTACCGCTCCTCCAATGACCCTTCTGCTGCTCCGAAGTCATCGTCGATAGGATTGAAGTTGCTGTCAAAGTTGGCATGCACCTGATCATCCGAATTATGCATAGTAGCATCAGCTTCAAGCAAGGCATGACGTGATGACCATTCCACTTCTGCGAACTGCGACATATTGACAACATCGCGGATGGAGCTATGACAGGAAGTATGGGGTTGGCTAAGATGCCGAGTGACGCTGCTGTCCTTGGTGAAGACCTTACCACAATTGGGACATGTTGGTACTGACATAAGGTTATCAGTCAACACTTAGACTTCACACGGTGTAGGGAGCATTCCTACGCTGGGCTCGTATCCATCTATTTTCCAACATGTCATACATCTATCCGACTCTCATCCGCCCCATCCGAGTCCCATCCGACCCTCATCCGACCCATCCGATGCACATCCGCTTTTCGGATGACCTGCGGATACCTTCGGATCTCTTCCTATAGCTCGCGCATCCGCCGCATCCATCCTGTCCACATCCGTTCGACCTCATTGGTACGTAGTTACGCTCATTTTCCTGTTACTGACTGAACACAGACATATCCTCTCACACTCCACTGTTTTTCGGTTTTCTTATGGCACAGTCTAGACTCGCTGTCTGTACAAGAAAATACTCTACCCTATAACTGTAGAGAGTTTCGGAAAACTTACCATGTTACCTCTCCCGCTTTTCCTTCTCTTTACCAGAATATCGTTGTGATCTATACCCACTATCAATTTATCATTTGATGACTTTCCTTCAAGTTTGAATCGCATCCTACGTGCATCCGCAGGTCCAGTCCACCATCCGACGCATCCGACGCATCCGACACATCTGACGCATCCGACAAATCTGTACGTCCATCCGCTTCATCCGCTTTTCATCCACTTTTGCGGATCTTCATCCTATCGGGTCGTTATAGACAGAGACTACTTCCCAGTAGCAATCCCCTATAGGGTCGAATGTGCTTGTCACTCAAGTGAGGCAGCAGGTAGCAAAGACCCAACTTTGGAGTAGTTTGTACTTTCCTTCTACTCTGTTTGTTGTACCCACAACGGTCGTCAGACTCATACCTTGTATTAACTTGTCATATCCATCCCATGAATTCCCTCTCTTCTTCATCTTCAAACTCGCCTACACACAGTCGCAGCTGAAACACTCCTACCAGATCATATATGAGTCCAAATTCGCGAATGCTGTTGAATGCAACTTGGTCACACCATTTGGGAGAGGATGATTTTCCTTCCACCATTCACCTTGTGAGTTCTCCCTCCTTATTTTCTTCTCAATCTAATCCATCTTTGGTAGGGGGTTGATTACACATCAATGGTTGGCGTTGTAGAAGGCGCGGCTGACCACTCTGACCTCGCACTAGAGGCAGCCCAAGCCAAACGAAAAGTATGTGAGGCCAAAAAACACCTGGTGGATTGCATTCTCAAACACCAAGCAACGCTTCTTAATCTCTGGCGCCAGTGTGCAGAGGCAGCAAATTCCCAGTTATTAAGGGCAGATCTTAATGTTGGGCGTATTCATATGGAACGAAAGAAAGATGGTATTGCGGCATTCACTCACTCAGAATTCATGGCGGTAAATCTCCTTATTATGACTCCTGATTATCATTGAGATCGTTACAGAAAACTTGCGGCTCAACTATGTAATAACTGTCAGTGGTGTACCAGCATTTTCTGCAACCACGACTCAGGTTGGAGGGCTTTTTTTTAATCAATCATGCTATGTTGGAGCGTTACCACGCACTTTGTTTAGGTGTGAATAGGTGGTTATTTTTACGTGGTACATATATTTTGCACTACCATTAGATACGCATCATTTGACTACATATTACTTTGTTTACTTGTATAGACTTGTATCACATTGTCGAGTTTGTCCCACCTGTCGGCTTGTGTGTCTGTGCCATCTGTGATGCTTGTGCGGCTTTGTTATTGTTGTGACATATTGTCACCAAATTTGTAGTTTGCTGATGTTCTGCTACATGGTCATGCATGAGTTTATGTTATGGGCTAACATTCCGGTATGATACTGCCATGATTATACAGAGATTAGCTAATGCACACATGCACAGGCACCAATGATGAGTCTCTCGGAGCTTTTCAACAACACTGCACCATTTATTTTCGCGCACCGTCTGATCATCAGCATTTGGGATACTCATGCCAATGCTGACTCCTGAGTGTGTATGACATTTGCGGATTGTGTGTGCTGGACTTCACCACCGCAGCACAAGATGTCTCGCGTATGATTTCTGCATGCTACTTCCAAAACCAGGATGAAGAGATCGAGTTAGAGCGAGGTGTGCAGGCATGCTTCAAGTGTTCAAATCTCAGACTCTACTGATCCTGGCAGAGTCGCGTAACAATTCAAAGGTAGTTAGTTCAGGGCCGATTGTTCTATATATCCATGTACTTTCTGATAGTGTAAAAGTGCAGCAAAGCATAATTTATTCTAGAGGACTGAGTCAGTTCACTCGTGATGCCGCTCATGACTCTACCCTCTCCCCCCTGACATCAGCAAAATCTCACATTTCCTTTTCGGTCTTGTTTGTATTACTCGTCTGAACAAAGTCGCTAAGTAAATAAAGCAAACCTCTGACATTGCTTATCCTGCTGGTGTCACTTTCTGCAAACACAGTTCAAGTGGATGTTGTAGTGTAAGACGCATAAGTGAATTTCAGCGTGATCAGAGAATATTTTTACATTGTCATGGTAAGTATACTAATAATACATGAAGTAGAGGACAGTGAGGCCTTCGAAACGGCTCCAAAACCACGGTGGAGGCAGGAGGGTGGTAGGAGAGAAGAACGAGGCCTTTGAATGGCTGCAAAACCATACAAATGGCTTGCGGAGGCAGGAGGGTAGTAGGGGAGGAGAACGAGGCCTTCGAATGACTGCAAAACCATACAAACGGCTCGAACACCACCTGAACTTTCAGGCAGCGGAGGCAGGAGGGTAGTAGGAGAGCACAACGGGGCCCTTGAATGGCTCTAACAGAGGCAGGAGGGTGGTAGGGGAGGAGAACAAGGCCTTCGAACGACTGCAAAACCACACAAACGGCTCAAACACCACCTGAACTTTCAGGTGGTGGAGGCAGGAGGGTGGTAAGAGAGGACAATGAGGCCCTCGAACGACTCTAACAAAGGCAGGAGGGTGGTAGGAGAGGAGAACGGGGTCTTCAAACGGCTGCAAAACCATACAAATGGCTCGCGGAGGCAGGAGGGTAGTAGGAGGGGAGGACAAGGCCTTCGAACACCTGCAAAACCATACAAACGGCTCAAACACCACCTGAACTTTCAGGCGGCGGAGGCAGGAGGGTAGTAGGAGAGGATAACGAGGCCCTCGGATGGCTCTAATGGAGGCGGGGGGTGGTAGGAGAGGAAAACGAGGCCTTCAAACGACTGCAAAACCATACAAATGGCTCGCGTACGAACAGGCATTACTGAAGGTTTCTGGATCGAAGCTAGATTAAAATGCAATTTAAAATGCATGATGGTCGGCAAATTGTTGACGTAGAAAGTGCGGAATGCATCTAACGAATGGGAAAAATTAATGTTGCGAGGGATATAATCAGTACCATAGATAGGAAGGAGATGAGCCGCATGGTAGATTGCATTTATGTGTATCACAGAAATATTCGGTGAACGACCATCAAAGGATGGCCGAACTATCCACATGCCTGTGTCTTCATCAGGAGCTTCACCGATGGCATCGAACCAATGAATGACAGCGCACTCGTATAGGACCCACTTGTACTTGAACGAGAAAAAGCACAGTGCTCGCGCAACTTCAAGTCCTTGCATTCCTTCAAGCTCTGGTTATGCATTAGTAAACACACAATCATAGTGACTGGGTCCATTCCTCCATCTCGGGCAGGATCGGAATGTGTTCTCTGTGCATTCCTCCCAATCCAACTTGGGTCACTGGGTGCCGTAGAATCTCGATGATGCTGAATTGACCACTGAGACTTTGCCATCATAGACTGTGGAAAGCTTCTCGGCTGGGATGGTTGCATGGGTCACGAAGGTCGCAAGGGTGAAGCTGTTCAAATAGGACCCTCCCGACAAGTTCTTGTAAGTGCAGAATAGACAGCTCGATAGCAAGTGCTGGCACGGTGCGTGCACATTTGCGTTCTGTCATTGTGCATGAGTATGTTATAGCGGTCATCAAACGAGTACATACGGCATGTTCGTGCAAGCTGCACCTGAGCCTCAACCTCTGTTGGCCCATCATCAATCTCGCCGTCGTCCAAGTTGGCACCGGATTCGATCTGAACATCAGGAACGGTGGTATTCACGCTGCGTCAGGTGCGTTATCGGTACTGCCTGAATTATCCATGCGAAATCAGCGCGAGAATAGCATAACACCAAATCACTAACCTTCGGTATGTAGGGCATCTGTAAGACATGTACTGTGAGCATACCGCGTTTGGTAAAGTCTATGCGCAAGGCGGCAAGTTTGTCGAGCCGTTGATTCGTTACAAGCATTTGCCCAAGTGCATTGTACCTGTTCGACCGACACCACGGTTGCTTCACAGCCTTGATATGTTTGTTCTCTGTCATAGAGGAACAGAGCCCATTCAGAGCGCCAAAAAGACGGATAAGGTCAGGGTAGTGCTTCATCGAATGCTGACGTGGAAG
>JABCPV010000391.1:0-26524 GCA_016584345.1 Suillus ampliporus | reverse complement strand
CCTCCATCGTCGGCATACTCGAGTCAACAGCAGCGGAGCTTTTGATAACAGGGGTAATGAATAGAAGTCCGGGAGACAGTGGTGAAAAATTTGGGATAGGATTTCCGTTGGCATGCGCCAGAGAGCCGATCTGAGTCTCTTGTGTAAATTCATGGACTGGGTAATCTTGTCCTTCTTTTCGACGAGTTGCTGGTGAAGATGTCCGATACTGCGCATGACTGTTTCCAGGCCTGATATCTCGTCCAATACTGCATCCAACTGCTGTTGGCGTGCGGTGATAATTGTACTGATGCCCTGGTCTTTGAGCTCGATGGAAGAGAATTCGTAGTAGGGGAACTAGCTCGGGAGTACGGTGTTTCGAGGTTTGGAATCTGGTTATCATCAATAAAATGTCATTTAATATTCAAAGGTGGACATACAGTCACCACTTGTGAATGACATGCAAGCTGAGATGAAGGAATTATTATACGCGGACGCGAGTACCTATAAAATTAGGCACTTACGACGCTTTGCAGTTCACCAATGATATCCCATACCCGAGAGAGTTTGACGTTTGGGTTGGCTGCCTTCATCATGTTGTTTGCTATAATGCGAGGGACAACGCTAACGTTTGAGGAAGATGAAGCTAGCTAGCTGCAAGGTTTGAATCAGGGTACAATTGAGTCAGCTTAGACGAATGCTATCACATACTTATGTAGAAGCACTTGCTACTTGGTTGTGCACAAAAGCTGCAACTTGAGTGAACGTTTTGTTGGACGTCTCTGGACTTCGAAGTTCCCACGCATGGTTCATGGCACGCAGTGCAACTATCTCTCGAGCTTCAGTGCTCCATTTAAGATTTCCTACAGTAGTCCCACTAGCTAGGTCAGACTCACGATTCGAAGCTAGGAGGAGGCTGTCATGAAGGCGATGAGTAAATGAGGTGATGAGCATTAGTGAAACAACTTGTGCGCCATCCCGGGACATACGAGGGCGGCGAAGCATCAAACGTTCGTCTCATAATCATTGTATACTCCCTGAGGCTACTGCTCACAGTCCGCACTCGCTTCAGGCCATTAGTATTGTATCGTCAAACTCAGTCGAACTTTGAACATGTTATTAGAACTTCTTATTTGAGCGCATGATGAGCGCAGTCCACAGTCTAGGGCAGTCTTGGGTCGATGGCAGTGGAACGCGTGTTTTCAACTGCTTCTGCGCACTCTCTTAGCTCCTCCAGTGGGTCTGCACCAATGATTCATTTCCGAACAGCGGCAGTTACTGACGATATCATACCCACAGTACCAGATACCTACTATGCCCCTTTCTTTTCATTACCCTGACAGTGAGATGATCTGAAGATTCCGAACGAACATCGACATCTATTCACGAAAGGAACCTCACTCGGTGCTCAACGATCCTTGCAACGTCCCCATCCGGGACGTGATAAATATGCGGATATCAGGTGGACTTGTCACACCTCGTGCCACGAGTTGGGCTAGAATGCTAGTACAGCATACGGGGTCCCTTCACCAACAGGCCCGGATCGTATATTGCCGCAGCGACCGCCCCATCGTTGCGCCGCGGCATGAAGAGCTCAATCCAAGATGCTGATCAACCAGGTGGAGGACGAGGATGAAGTCGAGAGTCGCTTTTTTCACGACTTCGAAAGTAACTGTATACAGTTGGGAGGTCTTGACATGTCGAAAACATGAATTCGAACATTTCGCCGGTCATGCCGCAGAACACCCTTCACCCGTGCGCAATTTCGAGTGTATGGCCCGGGGTTCCCGAGCAGCAAACTTTATCGAGGGGCAGTGTTAGGGCTGCTACTCGTGCATGGCAGACGGTCAGTTCTGTGGCTTCTCGCATGACGTACTTGCGTCTGACAACAGTAGAATGAATTGTTTGGGGTTGACGCCTGAGGGCGGTGACATTCGGGCGGTGCATCACAATATCCAAGAGTGTGGAATGCCCTGCTTTTCTTGAGCTTCGCAGCCTACTTGTTTCGATTGATATCGCACCCTACAACGTGCCCATGCCGTACAAATCTGACACGATGAATGAATCTATAGGCTCGATATGCTGTGATTCGCTTCTGTCACATTGACCTCGACGAGACATTCGAACATGTCAGCGCTGCACATCGTAGTGCCGCGTGCATGCTGTGGTTCCCTCCTTTATAATTCATCAGCACTTGTTTCGTGACCTCTAACACACCTTACTCTCAAGCCTTGGTTTATATCCAGCCCTCAGCCAGATGTCAAGCTTCGTACCTGATCCTCTTGATGACTTTCCTCCACCATTGGGAGAGGAGCCAAACCACCCGGAACACCCCCAGGACCCGGGAGAGGCAAACCTCGTCATCAGTGAAATGCTACAAGTCGTCGTCAATAGTGCGTGCCATCTATCTTCACTCAGCACCTACCGACGATCTCCCGAAGCCATTCTGGGGATGCTTTATTTCGTCATTACTCAGCTGTTTCGTTTCGCGACAGATCCACTCGATGATACCCTCCCACCCTTGAGTGAGGAGCCAAGCCACCCAGAACACCCACAGGACCAGGAAGAGACACACCTCAATGGAATACAATGCGTCGCTATTACTGGTACGTGATTTGTATCTCCATCCAGCATGCATTGACGATTTCCCCCAAGCCATTCGCGCCACTGATCTCACTCTTGGTCTCCGACGGATACCAGCTGGTTTCCACGTGACAGTACAGTCTGATGGTGCTGAATGGCAGACAGGCAGAAAACCTGTACACGTAGACCAGACCGTTGTCGAATGGAACGAGCACATACTTCTGTAAGTCGCCCTTTATCCGTCTTTCCTGCAGGTATTGAAAATGTTTTAGGTCATCCGAGCCATCTTCTAAAGTTCGGGTCAGTGTGTATGCCTCATTTGAATTGGGTCCCATGCTCGGTCATGGAGAACTCCTCCGCACATTCGAGATCTCAGTTGGAGAATTACTTGTTCGCAGTGGAAAGTCCCATCGTCAGTACTTTCTGGTGTAAATGGGTCATCACGGGTGTTAACGAGATAGCCCAGCCATCGTCTCTCAACCAAAGGCAGGGGAAGTCGTATCCTCGTGTACTTCACTGTTCATGGCAGTGGAGCAGCGACGTTCTGATGAACATGAAGCCTCAGTTCTTCGTCCCCTTACTCCCGTGAGTGATCAATGCATTCCGATATTCTGATCCTGAGAGCTTGCATGGTGCAGCTCACGTCCGGCGATATGCAGACGTTAGTACTGAAGACAGATGCCGGACATCGTCTTCTCGCACGATACCGCAGGACGCAGAACAGTAGGGATCTCGACCAATCCATAAGACACTTCGAACGCCCCTCTGATCTCTGCCCCGTTGATCATCCCTGCCGCCCTGCTGCACTGTGCAATCTAGCTAATGCGAAGTTTGTTAGTTGCCAGGCCAACGGAACCTACCTTGACCTTGATATCCCCATCTCTCTCTTTCAAGACGCCGTTGATTTGCGTCCCACTGGTCATCCGGACCGGCCCGTCACCCAGCTCTATCTTGCCATTGCTCTGCTGTCCCGTTTCGCGCAACGGGGATTTCAAACAGATGCTGATGCGGCTGAAGAGTTACTGTATGACGTCCTCGATATCTGTCACGTCAACAGCCACGTTTACAGAGCAGCTCTGCTTGCAATCGAAATGTCTGCTCTACATCCGGTTGGAAGCATCGATGCAAATGATCTTGGGCAGGAGCGGCCCGTCGTATCCATGCTTCCATTGTCGCCAGATGAACTTGCTCGTCGGGCACAGTGGTGTTTGCGGAGAGATGATCCCCGTGTTTTAGATGAAGTGATATCACTTCATTACGATGCGCTGGGATACTACGGCACGGCACATGCTCAGCGAGGGCACTTGCTGTGTAACCTGGGTTCCATGCTGTTAACCCGCTTCGAGCGCCGAGGCAATAGTCAAGACCTCGACAAGGCCATCGCGCTTCAGAGGGAAGCGCTGGCTTTGCGCCCGGTCGGTCACCCAGATCGGTCCGCGTCATTGTCTAACCTTGCGACGGGATTCTCCTCCCGCTTCGAGCATCGAGGCAATAGCCAAGACTTGGATGAGGCTATCGTGCTTGGCAGGGAAGTGTTGGCTTTGCTCCCCGTCGGTCATCCATATCGATCCGCGTCATTCAGCAACCTTGGGATTCATCTCTCCACCCGCTTTAAACACCGAGGCAAAGACCAAGACTTGGATGAAGCTATTTCGCTTCAGAGGGAAGGGCTGTCTTTGCACCTGGTCGGTCACCCAGATCGGGCCACGTTATTGAATAACCTTGCAATTGGACTCTTCTTCCGTTTCGAGCGCCGAGGCAATGGCCAAGACTTGGATGAGGCTATCGTGCTTTACAGAGAAGCGTTGGCTTTGCTCCCCGTCGGTCACCCATATCGGGCCATGCCATTCAGCAACCTTGGGAGTCTTCTCTCCACCCACTTCAAGCACCGAGGCAATGACCAAGACTTGGATGAAGCTATTTTGCTTCAGAGGGAAGGGCTGGCTTTACACCCGGTCGGTCACTCAGATCGGTCCGCGTCATTGAATAACCTTGCGATGGGACTCTCCCTCCGCTTCAAGCACCGAGGTAATGACCAAGACTTGGATGAGGCTATTATGCTTCAGAGGGAAGCGCTGGCTTTGCGCCCAGTCGGCCACCCAGATCGGCTCATGTCATTTAGCAACCTTGGGAGTCTTCTCTCTACCCGCCTCGAGCACCGAGGCAATGACCAAGGCTGGGATGAGGCTATCGCGCTTCATCGGCAAGCTGTGCGTCCTGTCGGTCACCCAGATCGGCCCGGGTCATTGAACAACCTTGGGAATCACTTTCCACCTGCTTCCACTACCGAGGCAATGTCCAAGACTTGGATGAGGCTATCATGCTTCACAGGGAAGCGTTGGCTTTGCGCCCAGTCAGTGACCCAGATCGGTCCATGTCATTCGGCAACCTTGGGAGTCTTCTCTCCACCCGCTTCAAGCACCGAGGCAATGACCAAGATTTGGATGAGGCTATCATGCTTCAGAGGGAAGCACTGGCTTTGCTCCCTGATGATCACCCAGATCGGCCCTTCTCATTGAATAACCTTGGGAATCATCTCTCCACCAGCTTCGGGCACCGAGGCAATGTCCCAGACCTCAACGAGTCAATAGAGAGTTATCGCTGTGCATTGACTCTGTTGACGCAAGATGACCCTGGTCAATCGATGATCCATTTATCACTAGCTACTGTCTATGTGCTATTCCATCAAGCAGGACTCGACGGCACTGGCCAAGATACTGACAGTCTCAATGCTGCCATGCATCATTTCAAGGCAGCGTCAAATGTTGTCTCTGGAGGTTTGCTATCCCGCCTACGAGCAAGTGTACACTGGATTGCCCATGCAGAGCAACATATGCATGGCACTGAACTGGAGGCTTATGCAACTTCCATGCAACTTTTGGACGCTTACATGTCCGCGACAGCTTCGGTGTCATCTCGTCATAATGCTACGAAGTTCTTCCCGCCCACACTTACCGTTAATACCGCATCACGCGCTCTTCGTAGTGGCGATGTGTGCCGTGCTGTAGAGTTGCTGGAACAAGGCAGGACTCTCATCTGGACCCAGATAGCGCGATTCCGCACACCTATTGATACTCTCCAGGAACGCGGCGATCATGCAGAGACTTTGATGATGAAATTCCGATACCTCAGCTCCCTCCTCGATAAACCTCCTGCGAAGGATTCAGAAGGGACGCGAAGAGTCGACGTAGAAGCAGAAGCTACCCGGTACAGACGTCTGGTTGAGGACTGGAATACAACTGTGGAAGAGATCCGGAAGGTCAAGGGCTTCTCTCGCTTCCTACTCCCCCCCTTGTTCTTGGATCTCCAAGATGCAGCTCGTGATGGGCCTATTATTGTCCTCATTGCAAGCAAGTTGTCTTGCGCTGCAATCATTGTCTTACACCAGGAACCTCCGGTCAGTGTAGAACTCACTATCAATGTAGAAAACCTCGGGCGATTGGTGATCGCACTCCAACAAACGGTGGAAAAGGAGGCCGGCCCTCAGGAGACACAAGCAAAACTGATAGAAACTTTGAGGAAGCTGTGGGTCGAGGTGGTGCACCCTGTGGTTGAAAATCTACGCAGAGTTGCGAAGCCAGGGTCGCGAATATGGTGGTGCCCAACCTCATTCTTCAACTTCCTGCCTTTGCACGCTGCTGGCGAATACAGACCCGGTGGACAGTCCCTTTCGCGACTGTACATTTCTTCCTACACCCCATCGCTTACCGCGTTGATCAAGGCTCGCAGAAGTCATGACAGGTCTCTGCCCGTGTCCTTCGCTGCCATTGGTCAGAACCACCCACCAGGACATAAGTTTCCTTTGACATGTGTCGAGCCTGAACTGGACTTGGTACAGAGTCTCCTACCCCCTTCCCCGACCGTTTCCTCCACCAAAGTCACGAGCGTTGAATCAACGAAATCGACCGCCCTGCGCACATTGCATGATAACCATTGGATCCATTTTGCCTGTCACGGGACACAAAACTTTGTCGAACCTTTCAAGTCGGCGTTTCTCATGCGCGACCAACCACTTCAACTTCTTGATATCAGCCAGATGGATCTGTCTCGACACGAATTTGCATTTCTTTCTGCTTGCGAGACCGCAGTCGGTGACTTCAATACTCCTGACGAAGTGATTCACTTGGCGGCTAGCCTACAATTTTCTGGAGTGAAGAGTGTCATTGGTACACTTTGGAAAGTCAATGATAGTACCGCGCAGCGCTTGGTTGAGGCATTCTACAAGAATTTTTGCGGGGATGGCAAGATGAATTCAAAAAGAGCTGCCCGAGCGCTGCACAAAGCAGTCCAGTCGTTGGCGTGTGATAAAGACGTGCCCTTGGACCAGCGCATTGTATTCATGCATATTGGCATATGATCGTTTTCGTGCGTCCTCCTACCTTATTGATCAAAGTGTCATTGTTCTGACGACTTCGCGTATAGCATCCAGTGGCTACGGGCAGACTAGCAATTGCACACGGATATCTCAGACTTTAGGATATTTTCAGATTTTAGGATTGTATACGGGTTTGCGATCAGAGATGGACCTGCCAGCAATTCATCGTGTACAAAAGAAACAACAAATGAGAACTTTGAGAAGTGCGTAGTAATATTTTCTGATTGTCTAAGGGATGGGTTAGATGGTCAAACGTAGACTCAGGAATTCCTGAGTCCACGTCTGACCATCTGATCAGGGTAGCACAGGACAAAGCTGCACGAGCACCGTCTGTGGCTCCTTGTGAGAGTCGTCGACCATGCTAGTCTGAATAGAATTGGGTAGCTGCATGATGTGATAAGTCGAAGGGGATGAAAGATGATAACGATGCAGAGAAAAGGCCTACGCTTTATATATGCCATGCATGGCGTCCACAATATTCATGTGAGGTGGACATAAGTTGCGGACCAGACTCCTGGCAGTGGCCGAGTGGTTGCTAGAAACATGCATGTGGCAAGGTATTTGTTACAATGAAGCATGGTACAATGGCGAAGCGGCTGTAGTGGCCCTAAACCGGGAATGCGAGATGGTTCTTTCCAGCGATCCAACCCATGAGTGCGCTGGTTCAAGACTGTCCCCTCCAGAAAACTTGGTGTCCACATGTCCCTTGCACCGAAAGGTGTAATCGGACTTGGAATAATCGGTCCTTGATTGGCCAGGGAAGCAATTCCGCAACCTGCAGGATCCGCCGAGTTAGTCGTAGGAGATCAGGGCATGTCATCAGACGCGCTGTGGGTCGTGCTGCTCGCAAACCTTTTTGCTTTTGTTTGTCACTAACTCACAAGGGAAGAACAGTTGGCAACCCTGCATAACCTTCCTAACAATACTGAAAGCAGAATATACTATTAAGAGGAAGAAGGTAACTATACACGCTAGAAGAACAAACCCCCAACTACAGCAAAGGCTACAGCGACGAAACGAAACTCTATCTACGCATCTAACAGCATTTGCCACTTGTTGCAGGTGCGGAAGAATCAATCGCTACAGGGATAGTGTCACTAGTGGGTGCCTTGATGTGGTCAGCAGACTGCTCGAGCGACTTGCTCGAGACGATGCGATAAATATCTGGGAATACATTTCAGTAAAGTGTCGATTTGGTCGATAGCACAAAAATTACCCGTTAGGATAGTTTGGAAAGCTGACTCGACATTTGAGGCGTCCAGCGCCGAAGTCTCGATAAACGAAAGTTCGTTTTCCGCTGCAAAAACCAATAGGTCAGTGATTCAACGACAGATCGACGTAAGACATACTTGCGAAGGACTTTGCCTCCTCAGTCGGAACTGCCCTCAAATGCTTCAAGTCACTCTTATTTCCAACAAGCATGATAACGATGTTCGAGTCTGCGTGATCCCGGAGCTCCTTCAACCACCGCGTCACGTTGACATACGTTGCATGTTTGGCAATGTCGTACACTAACAGAGCACCGACAGCACCACGGTAGTACCTGCGGAAACATTAGCCTAAATAATGCACAACGACTGCGGAGAGTGATTGCGTACGCAGAAGTGATGGCACGGTAACGCTCTTGACCTGCAGTATCCCATATCTGTGCCTTCACCGTCTTGGCATCGACATTGATCGAGCGAGTTGCGAACTCGACGCCAATGGTAGATTTAGACTCCAGGTTGAACTCGTTACGAGTGAATCGCGAGAGAACTGGATGAGGTACATGAGCGTTCGCGCGTCCCCGGATGAGCGCACCATTCCTTACGATTTCTGTAGGTTGCTGTGAGCTAGGAAGCGATAAACGGGACATGAAGCATGCTTACGATTTGCCAACCCCAGAGTCACCAATTAGAACAACCTATGATGGGGACCTGGTAAGCGCCGTAGAAACCATCTGATAGCTGGACTACGGACCTTGAAGAGATAATCATATTCGGCCATGTCGAGTTGTTGGGGGCGTTGAGTGGTCAAAGAGCTCTATGTACGAAGGAGTACTTGGTCGTTGAAAAGCACAAGTAGTACTAGTCGGAGTTCGAAACGTGACAGCGAGAACTTGAAACCTGTTCACCAACTGTTCCCGCTCATAACACATTGATTCGATGCTGACCTCTGTTGCATCTGATTGGAGACTGATAAGTATTTATTTTAGGTTGTTCCGCTCTTTACATGAGGCTGCGCGGGGAGTATCTCTGTCTGTTTGGTAGATGTCGTTTCCATGCCTGTCAATCGACGGAGATGTACCGCTAGTCTATAATTGCCAGTCTTGCCTGATGCCTTCTCCCTTTCGGCTAAAGCATCTTGAGGCATTAGCGCTGATGCGGCTCGACATACTTTGGCTATCGCCGGGCCGACTGTGGGTCACGATGTTTGCTCGGTCTTATACAGTTAACGCCTTGTCACATTCGACACGAGGTTTATAACTCCCTCCATGTCTGCTCCACATACCAAGCGTATTTGCCAGATTATAAAGGTGCGTACAAACTCTCACCTTCTGCAATAATAAGCCAACCCGCCTGACTGTTCACAAACAGCTCAAACCAGAATGCGTGGACGAGTACAAAGAGGTTCACAGGAACGTCTGGCCTGTCGTTTTGGATACTCTTAGACGATACCACGTCGTGGACTACTCGATCAACCATTACCCCGCCGGCTGAATTTGCTCATCGCAAACTTCAAGTACACGGGCAACGACTTTGAGAAGGACATGAAGGCTATTGGAGACGACGAAGAGACGCAAAGGTGGTGGAAGCTTACAGATAGTATGCAGGAGAGCTTTAATGACGGTGCGTCTGGGAGTGGGAAGGAGATCCCTTGGTGGACGGTGAGTTTGCTTCGTAGGCTGAGGTTCATCTACTTTAATAACCTGATGGACAGGACGTCCAGGAAGTCTTCCGTTTCGAGGGAGGCTCTTCAGCATGACATGTTGATATCCGTTTATTAGCCTTTGAACGATTTGAGTCTGTACTGATCGAGTGTCGATTCTTCTGACAAGAGTCCAAGGATAGCGTGTGGGTTGCAATGCAGCCGCATGCACTCCCATGCTTCACACAGTCGCTCAGAATATATTGGGTTTCAAGTCCAAAAATGTTAGCCCAAGGACAAAGCTCATCTGCTCGGCTCACCTAACTGAGGTTTAATTATGTACAGCCATAACAGACACGAATAAACCAAATACGTTTCCTGGCAAGTACGATTATGTCTACCATATTGGTACATTTTTCATGAAGAATGACTGGCAGATTCTCCACTGTCAAGCCTATCCACGCTGCCCAAAGAGTTCCAGCATGATCCTTGCAGGACGGGCACCCCTAGTGCCACCCACGTTAATGCCCACAGCACAAGTTGGAGGCTCAATTGGCGCCGGCGAACGCACACTTGGTATTTAGCCTGTCTTAGAGGCAGCTTCAACCCTACCGATGACAGCCATGATGGCAAACAGTACAAGTTCAACAAACTACATTGCTATTTGTTGAGCCAACTTGAGCGAAGGGGGCGTAGTGTCGGCGCAAACAAGAGCCGCTCGACGAGTCATGTTCTAGGCTGTGGTAGCCGATTAACGACAACACTCCAGATCTTATGCACATTGGTCGGCTCCCGCTGTTTTCCCCTGAAGAAGCGATTATCCTTACGATCACCAAAACACCATGACGTTGCTCATGACGCACATGCGTCCGCGAACCTTACTGACACATGGTGATGCAGTTTAATCTATCCTCCTCGCTTGCTGAATGCTGATCCTTTAGTCGCCACCATGTAACGTTCTGATGTGGGGTTAGTATGACCCTCCGGTATGTCCACTTCTGCCCGAGAAAAAATTCCAATCCTCCAGCCGAAGAAGAGTCTAATGATATCCTTGCGAAGGCAACGAAGCTCTACCACCTCCATTGACGAGTTGTGGCTAGTGTGACCCTCCAGTATGATTGGATTCCACTTCAATTCCAGACAATTTCCGGTTCTCGAGTCGAAAAGCTTGAATGGTATACAAACTTGCGAAGGCAACGGAGCTTCGTCATCTTAAGCATGTCGTCACGCAAGCCACCTCTATTCATACAGTGTCATTCCGGAATTCTGCTTGTATGTACAATCTTGATTATTTCTGGTCTCGTCGATTCAAGGCTTCAAGAGTCTAGAAGACTTGAATGATGCTCGCTTGAACCAATTTAGTCGTTTCTAGCCTCATCCATCGACGTACTGCGCGCCTCTGACATGCAGGCCCAGGTCTGCGAACAGCCAGCCAATATGATAAAATGTCACTATCAGCCGATTTTCATCATGTCAGCGCCCACAGCGAGACTTATAATTGAACGTGGTCGAGTTCCAAAGTCCTCAGAAACAACCGCCTCGTTTGCAGTGAGTGACCCTCATGTGCATCATCATATGCATTCGCTGACTCACCATCTAGCTCTTGTTGAAATTGCTATAGCACCTTTGCGCACCTCGCACCGTCAATTTTTTGTTGGTATGTGGTTTCCTTGCACTCACAGCCGTCACTAACACATAATTATGCCAGATACCATGAAGCTCGTTCAATTCGCTTACCTCGCCATTCTTGCCGCTGCCGCTGGGGTAAAGGCAGTTCCTACCAATGACGGCAAAACCTGTGAGGTCGAAACCAGTGACGATTACGCCTTAATCTGCCCGAGGGAATGCGCACCTTACCCACCTATCTGCCCGGAAGGATGGAAACCTGAGTGTTCGGACGCATGCTGGTACTGCTGCGAGCGTTAAGAGGCCTAAATTATGTTCCCGAATATCAGCCATTGAGTTTGTCCTGATGAAGTGTCGCGTCTATGAGTAGTACTGTAACACCACCTATGTTTTCTGACCAGCTAGTTCGAGAAAATCAGATATTTTCATTCGAGTATGTTTGGCATTAGAAGGCTTGCGTATATTCAATGCATCTGCGTACGTTCGGATGTTGCACCAATTTTTCACTGTTCCACCGGGACGTTCACATTTGTTTGAATAAGTGTTCCACCCTGTCGAACCCGACCAGGATCCTTTTCGGCGAATGCTAGGACATGCTGCCCCTGAGTGAATGGGGACGTGTGACAGATCACGTGACGACGAGAGGAGGTATTTCATTGTGAATTAAAAATTTCAGTGTCACTTGTGTCGCGTCGTGAACAAGGTTGTGGCCGACGCAGCTCAGCTGTGGTTCGTTCCACCTCACATGATTATTGTGGACTCGAGCCATGCATGGCATATATAAAGCGTAGGCCTTTTCTCTGCATCGTTATCATCTTTCATCCCCTTCGACTTATCACATCATGCAGCTACCCAATTCTATTCAGACTAGCATGGTCGACGACTCTCACAAGGAGCCACAGACGGTGCTTGTGCAGCTTTGTCCTGTGTCACCCGTACTAGTTCCTGAATCTACGTCTGACCATCTGAACACGGTATGAATATTATTCTCTACTTGACATGCAAGCTAAACACACGATGCAGGTCGCTGACTTCCACCTCACTGACCCTGACACTGCGCAAGATTCGGGACAGCATGACATGCTATCCCATGGATATTATATATGCCCCACGGCCCATCCCCGCTGACATCAACGTCTTACTTGCACGCGATAACGCCATTGGTGCCAGTTGGTTCCCTCAAGTCCGTCCGACTCCCGATTCTATCCCAACTTCAATCGGATCCACCGAGCCAGCACTGCGAGCCACTTTCCCTGCGCCATTCCTTTTCTTCGTATTGATATCAACTTGCATCATGGCTCATTGACCTTTGCGATATGCAAATGTATCAACCGATGCCTCTCTTCTTCATGCCTGATACTCGATCATACGCTCAATTCAAGAGCAACCTCTGTGACCACAAGGATGCTATTACCCGCGAATATTATTCGAAAGTCCCTCGCAACCCATGTTTCCCGGGTTCGAAATTCCCTCACAATCCGCGTTTCCATGATGCGACGTGTCCGAGGATCTACCCAATCAAGCTCTTGAAATGGCTTCCAGAACACCTCGAGACGTACAAGGATGCATTCCCTGAGCCACTTCCTGTGGTCATAGTTCGTCAAAGCGAAGTCGTTTCTATCGATATACCATTGAAATTTTGGTACATGCATGGCGCAATCTTGCATGTTCTGCCCACTATAGAAAACTGCGAGAATCCAGAAAACCCCGAAGACATTTTATGGTCCATGGCTCTCAAGCGCGGCATTTCAGACTGACTCAGGCCATCCGGAAATCAACCGAAGGTGGTCGCCACGTCTCCAGTCCAATTCGGCAACATGATTTACTCAGCTGAGGAACTCAACTACTTCTACTTCGCTGTCAACGTCTTCATGGAACTTCCGCGGTTTCTCGGACCCGCGTTGGAGGAACCTGAAACGGTATATAAAAGTGCATTTATACTTCATGTTATTAATCTCCCTATGGAACCGGCACACTGGATCGAGCTTTCTGAGGAACTGAAGAGGGACTTATATGACCGCGTCCCTCAGTTGTTCGATGGTCTTCCTCCTTACTCAAAGTGTCCGGACTTTCCCGCTGTTAATCTATGCTTCCAGAACTGGGATATGAATATGCTTGGGGTATTGGATGATCTCAAGTTTGGGACGGTCGACGACGCTACTACTGAGGCCGTTGCGTCGAATGGGGAGTAGGAACGTTTCGTCTGGGCGGGTCGAGTGGAAGTTGAAACAAGTGGCACTATGGTTGCTTGCTGTGTTTTGGCCGACTGTTCTTGCATTTGGATTCCTGAAATTGTTGTTCGCGACATTCCACCGTCGGCATGAAAGTTCTCACCTCTGTATTGCTCATGGTTATGGTTGGACTATGTATCATTATTGCGCACATGTATTCGCCGCCCTAAATCCTGTTGACCCCGGGGCTTTGTATGTAGACTGGTCACCAGTCTACTTTGTATGTTATGGATGAGCCAAAGTTATTTGCCGTTTCGATGTACTTGTGTGGTATCTTGCTTTCATGATGACGTGACTTGTGCGCACGATTGTTCCGAAACCCGACCGCCGGCTAATGCTGGCTTACTGTTCAAAGACACATCTAGCGCGCTCAGGCCGCCAGGCGCTGAGCCAAAGGAGGGATACCTCATAGTTTCTCCCACAACCTTGAACCCAACCATTCCTTGACACCATCATGTCTCTCCAGCCATTCATATCCTTGTATCGATATGCTCTCGAACCCATAGCACCTTTCAGCTGGTTTGGTATCAAGGTCTGCTCTATCGAACTGGTAGCCGCGTTCCGGCTTTGCACCATCTTGAGACAGATCAGGGAAGATTTGCATGCCAAGCATCAGCTACGTGCTGGTGCTTCTGTGGAGGAGAGGTCCTTCCTAAGAGACGCAACTACCGCGCTCACGATTAAGTTTGGAGGAGAGGCCATCATAGGTAAGTACTTTACCACTTATCCTCGAACCTAGGGTTGCCAGGGCTACGCATACTGATCATCCCCATTTCCAGGCCCTCTACTCGGTGTTCCGCCATCCTTTATGCTTTCAGGTGTTTCCCCCGGTGTGTACATCGCTGCACAAGCGATCGTAGAGTATATCCCAGAGGCTATCATGCCATCCATGTCACTCATCACCGAGCTCCCGTTGTCCGTCGTCGACGGATTCACGCGCGCATTGCTCCTTTGCAGCCTCATACCCACACCCGTCATCACCCACGCATCACCCGCCATCGCATCCTCCCCATGGACTCTCCTGCTCTCATCTCTCGTATGTTATCGCTTCCCATTCTCGTCTTCACATTTATAACTTCCTTACCATAGGTCATCGCCAACGGCGGTTTCTTCATCACCAGCATGTTCTCCTTCCTCGAGCCTACCCCGCTCACTTTGACGACCCCCGCTGCGCTCAAGTCCTATGGTTGGACGGCCACCGACCTCTGGTGTGCGCCGTTCATCACGGGGCTCTATGCCCTCCTTACGCACGCCCAGCCGTTCTGGGCTGAGTTCCATAGTGTGATTTCTACCGTCCTCGGTAGCACGGGCGATAAAGTTGAGCCGATGGACCCAGAGTCCGCTCGTGCATTCTGCGCGCTCATTCTCGCAGGGATGTTCTCCACCCGGACTGCGAAGAACTTTGGGCTTGTTTGGAAGAGAAGTGAGTTTTATCAGTCATTTTTATTCTGGAGCAATACTAATGGGTTTTTTATGCGCAGGTGTTACTAAGAAGGTCAAGATACAGTGAATACCGAAGTGATGTTGGTTTTATACCGCTGAAGCTGTAGAATGTACACAAGATTTATGAATGAGATATCCTTGTCTTTCCTAAGCGAAGAATGTGTCCTTGTGCGTTGAGAGACTGCTGACAACTCTCCCACCCCATCCACCAACACTCTTCAAGTGTTTGAACTCCGCGGCGCTGACTAGTTCCTGAAACTAGTTCTAACTTCTAGTTAGTGATATGAAGTTGGCAAATCGTAAGTATGTTTCATGTTCTCCTTTTTGTTCCCTAGCTCACATTAGGCCACAGCAGGCGTAAGGAATGTTTCCGTTTATTAGGAGGCACACGAGCGCTCATATATCACAGTCGGTTTGCGGCTCGAATATGATGAATTCAACGGGTGGCCTGATGACTTTGTTGGCACCTGGTATTATCTCCATGCCGTTGGTGTTGATGATGATGGTGCTGGTGATGACGATGGTGATTACAAGCGGGTTAAGGTACGCATATGGGATACTGCAGGCTTGGAGCGATTCAAAGTCAACAGACCAGAGTACGCAGTTTTTTGTCATCGCGCAGTGTTTAGGCTAACGACCTGCGACCTCAGCTACCACGAAGACGTTGCCGGTGCTCTGTTGGCGTACGGCGTCGCGAAATGATCGACCTTCGTCAGCATGATGCGGTGGTTGGAGGAGCTTCGTGATGAAGCAGGATCGAACATTGCCATCATGCTTGTTGGAAATACAACCAACCTAGATCACCTTAGGGAAGTTCCCACTGAGGAGGCAAAGGCCTTGTATAAGTCGACTGTGACTGAATCACCGACTGATTTTTTAGAGCCGAAAATAAAATGTCGTTTATCGAGACTTCGGCGCTGGATTCCTCGAATGTCGTCCCAGCTTTCAAGTCCGTCCTTAACTTTATTTTTTTCTGTGTATAAAATGTCCCTCCCACTGAGATGTGTTTCCAGAGGTTCATCGCATCAGGTTGCTTGAGCAGTCACGGTCTTCACCGACCGACTGCGATTGGTTGACTTTTCCGCAACTGCAATCAGGTGACAAATGCTGTTAGACACATGGAGCTGCTGCTATGGCTGTAATGTTCGGGTATATGTGCCTTTCCTCTTCGTCTTAATAGCATTATCAGAACGAGAATCAAAGGCGGGCAGTCGTGAATGAGAGTGTGAGCAGCGCATCTCCTCCGGACCACATGAGATTGAACGCGTGAAAGCTCCGGTCAGAATCGAGAACGGCAGGAGGTATGCCAAGTTGAGACACGTCTGTGACTGATGGACACTGGCCCCCGAATATGCACCGTTCGCACGAGCTCGTTTTTCAACACACTCTGCATTTTTTACATTCATTATCTGGTACCGGTGCAGATACGTGTTATTGAATTCAATGTAGCAAGGCAACCAGCTTGACCTTCTCTTGACTATGTAACTCATGTCTAGAAATCACAGTGACTTATGATGGATGTCGAATGGGGCGATTCAACCCTTCCTTCTTCTTTTGCCACAAAACGCCGCTCAGTCTATTCTCCTCTCCTCCCCGCCGGGGAGACGTTCAAAGCTATCAGAGGACCAACTGAACAAAGTCATTCAGGCGGTAAAAGACGTCTCATGTGCACCGGCGTGCCGCGGGCCACTCACAAACAGACAATTATATATAGTTCTCCGCAACGGCGAACAACAATATCAGTTGAAGTGAAATGCGGATACGTGGGTGCAACTTGCTGCGACCCGTAATAGGGGCAGTGAGTCGAACGCTAACTCAGAAATTATGTAAGTAGAAGTAAGTGCATAATTGATTTTGAACTCACTAGTACTGTGGCCCACCGGCTTCAACTTAGACTACATACTCTGTCTCAGCTTCGTTGCAGGATGTCACAGTTGCCCGACATCTCGCGGCTGCCCAAGTTCGAACCTCCTCCTGACTTTTATGATAACCCAAACATGACCCGTTTCCAACCAGTTGATCTGACTGCATCGTCAGCGAAGCCTGCGGCTTTATTTCCACATTTCAACCCGCCTCTCCAGAGTCAGTTCTCCTACCGCAGATGGTTCTCATTCGTCTTCCGTACCAGTGATAATTCTTTACGTGGTCCTTTCGACGTTGATGGAGCAAAACCAAAGGTATTTGCCTTTGTTTGAGTTGCTTGTCTTGAGTTTGAACGGACCTTACGTAGTGTTATTCCCTACATGCCACCACCGTTGAAATCGAATCGCCTCTGTTTTCTCCTGAGGAAATTGTCAGGCTAGTACGGTCAGTGCCGCCTGATCCATCTGGAATAAGGGTGTCCAAGGTTGCCCCAGACACGATTGTCAAAGCGCACCTGTCTGCCGATGAAGCCATCGCGGAGGCGCTCAATCTGAACATGATTGATACCATGACCACCATCCCTGTCCCTGATGTGCGAGAAGTCGTGGTCAATGCCGAACCCCGCTTGACCTACCTGGTTATGGAATACATAGATGGTCAGACACTAGACATTTGTTGGAATAGTCTTACACTCCTCTCGAAGCTTCGCATTGCTTGGACCTTGCGTAGTTATGTCACTCAGCTTCGTCGTCTGCGGAGAACTGTTCCAGGGACTCTCAACGGCATCCTGTGCACGGGACGACATTTCACCGACTACGGTGCAGGTCCATTCGCTTCTTATGACGATATGACGGCATGGTTCAACCACAAGCTTGACGTATCTCAGCGGATGAAGCAAGCGCCTCTCGACGCTCCGTGGTTCGACAGCTCGTGGCCACTAGTCTTTGTTCACCAGGACTTGTGTCCCAGGAACATCCTGTTGGCGCGCGACGGCAAGTTGTATGTGTTGGACTGGCACAGATCTGGGTTCTACCCTGCATGGTTCGAGTATGCCAGCATGCGCTCTGATTTGCACTTCAAGTCACGACTGTGGGATCTTCTGATTCCTTTTATCTCTCATAGTATTTCCAGTGAGTCGTTTCCTGGTCAGAGAGTAGTTATTATAAGACTAAACAGCCTTCCACTCCAGTTCGTACACGACAGCTCGTAGCGGAGTACCAGAGAAACATTGGGTGGGCACTCTCAATAGGTGCTTTCATGTAGTACTTGATATGTACACTACGAAACCAGAAGAATGCATACCAAGTACCATGAAAGGAGATAAGTGGAAGGGCCTAGTAGTGTACTTTCTTACTTCCGGTCCAATCAGTACTAATCTACATCATCACACTGCTGGGGTGCTCGGACACAATCTTCGTGACTTCAGCAAAGGCAGACATCTCGTTCATATATTTCGTGTATATCATATGAGAGAAGAGAGTAGGAGAGTCCATGGGGAGATGCGATGGCGGGGGATGCGTGGGTGATGACGGATGGCGGTATGAGGCTGCAGAGGAGCAACGCGCGCATAAATCCGTCGACGAAAGACAATAGGAGCTCGGTGTTGAGTGACATGGACAGCAGGACAGGGATATACTCTACAACTGCCTGTGCGGCGATGTAGATACCGGGGGAAATACTTGAGAGCATGAATGATGGCGGAACACCAAGTAGAGGGCCTGAACGTTTCACGAGGAGCGGTCAGTATGCGCAGCCCCAGGTTCGAGAGTAAGGTGTACCGATGATGGCCTCTCCTCCAAATACAATCGTCAGGGTGGAACATACGTCTCTCACGAAGGACCTCTCCTCTGCAGGCGTGAGTCTATCGTCTCCACCGGTTCGCTGATGTTTGACATGCAAACTCTCTCTGATCTGTCTCAAGGCAATGCAAAGCCGCGGCTACCAGATCGAGGGAGGAGACGTTAGTACCGAACTAGGTGAATAGTGCTATTGGTTGAATCAAGAGCATTTCGATACAATGAGATGAATGACTAGAGAGACATGACAGCGGACGCCGGAAATGGTCGCAAGAAGAGAAGCCCTGAGGCCTGCTCGGCTTGGCGCTAGCTGTCGGCTGAGTGTTCCGATGTCTTTGACAGTCCGCTCCCGACGGCCCGCGCTAGTTATGGTGCGCATGAGTCACTTAGTCGATGTGAGGATAACCCTAACACTAGGTCACCGACCGAAACTTCTTTCTAGAAACTTGATGAGGGCGTGTCTAATTTGTTCCATATAACGGTCACTGGGGAAAAAACGAGATTATGGAGCGGTGGGAATGTTGCGCGAGCCTTAGGTCATCTGCGCCCAAGTTTTCTGATCAAGTTTGTATCTTACCGCTTGTCAATATCTTGCTTCGTTACTGAAATAAAAATCAATCTTTGTAGTTCTACTGGTTCTGAGGGCAGGTGACCACCAACTTCACCGAATCACTTAGTTTTTTCGCTGGTCGTCTGTGCCAGATTTTTCTGATCAGTTTTGTTGCTTGGACCATGTCAATAGGAGTTAAAAATCAATCTTCGTAGCACTACTTTTTGAAAATTACCGCCGGCCGTACTATTATGCAAACAGCTGTAATTATAAAGCGAACCTGGAGACACGTTACATGCATAATTAGCTAACAACCTGAGGAACAATTGCCGAAGGCTTTAAAAATTTTTCATTCGGACGGACGATCTCGAGATTCGTAATGGTCAATGATGTCTCTTCGAGAATACCGGTGAGCCTGAACTGACAGCTATCTTCATATCGATCATGACCAGAATTTGAAATTTTCACTTAGCCGCTTGTATTTGTTATTGGAGCGACACCGAACTGTTAGAGGCGCTCATGCTAGCTACTTTTGTAAGTCGCTTGGGGAGTACTAGTACAACGACTGCCATCATCATCATGCACGGAAACCATCGACATATACCAGAGGCTGCCAAACAGCAGTAGGTTTGCAGCCATCGAACAGTCAATCGAGTGTTTCGGCTCTCGCAACTCACAAGCCCCGCAAGTACCGTTAACGACTTACAAAAGGAGCTAGCATGAGCGCCTCCGACGTCCGTTGAACGGGTGAACAGTTTGGTGTTGTTTTAATAACAAATAAAAGCATCCAAGTGAAATTTTCAAATTCTGGTCTATCGATATGAAGATAGCAGTAAAAATCAAATGCGAGGAAGGCGGGGGGACCTATAGCCTAGGTCAGGTTCTACTTGGCTTCTACCCTCTTTTCCTGTAGCTGAGAATTTTGATAACACGCAGTGTATATCTAGGTTGACTATCTAGGTTGCGGGAAATGAAAGGTCACTTGGTTTGCATGCGTGCGGTTGCGGTAAATGAATCACTATGAATGCTGTAGCATTGCTACTAAGTAGTGCCCCTGCAGTCTGCAGCGCGTATACTAGTACAGCATTGCTACTAAGTAGCGCCCCTGCAGTCTGCAGCGCGTATACTAGTACAGCATCAGACAGTTCATTTCCCGCAATCGCACGTAGGTAAGCCAAGTTCTGCTTTCTCGCAATCACAAGTAACTTGCAAGCGAGGTTTTCAACCTTTCATTTCGCCGTTGGTATGCGCCACTCGATTCTTTGCTATCGAAAAACTGCGAAAGGCGCTCTCGTCACACTTGGGCCTTGGCTTTCATCTCTACTGACATTTACATGTCATTCATTTCCGTGGCCATTCCTGGCCGTCTGCTAGCGTGTTTACTTTGCCCAATGCTCTCTCTCACCGGAGACTACATAAACCTAGTCTTCTGGACTGATCAGACAAACCGTTTTTTTCTCCCATGGACTTTAAAACGCTTTATGATTTTAGGTGAGTTCCCTCTATCCTAACAAGGTCTTCCGTCCTTATTTCTTTGGCAGAATGGAAGATTCGGAACCAAGCGACCACGTTAAGGCTTCAGGACTTCTAGGACAGATAGAAAACGAAGTATGTTTGGTCTGGGAGTACGCAAGAAAGTGGGACGCTCACATTCATGCAGAATGACGTGCATCCGGAATTCTGGGATCTGTATGACTTTGATACTGCATCTCCTGTATCGCCGTGTCATGCTCAGTCGAAGACTAGTTGCTGGCAATCGTCTCCTGGTGATTGGCGTGATGACGACTCATTGTTCAGGAGCGTCTTGTCACCGTCAACTTCTCTCAGAACAACTGTTGCTCAGCATGATGTTCGAAGGTATGATTTCTTCATGTGATGTCGACACTCTGTTCTCAACAGAATGAACGTTTTCGCAGCGCAGTAGCGCAAACTTCGTGCAATCGTTCCGGGGATTCACCTAACTCCTCGCGCGCCAACGATCCGCGATTGCTTGACAACACAACATCGCACGAAACCGGCCAGTCCCCCACTACGCTCCTACATTCCCACTGGGTTTCACAACCTGATATGCTACACCACCAGCTTCTGGAGGGCACGATCCGTGAACAGGACCTTTCATCCAACGATGATGTAACGCACGAAACCGGCCAATCCCCCACTACGCTCCTACATTCCTACTGGGTTTCACAACCTGATATGCTACATCACCAGCTTCTGGAGGGCACGATCCGTGAACAGGACCTTTCATCCAACGATGATGTAACGCAGTTGCAACGGGAATGCTTGTGGACCAACGGTCAAGGCCGGTGCGGCTTTACGGCAGGTACGGTCAAGAGCATGCTGAAGCATGTGTCATCATGCCACTTGCATCAGCCGCCCGCCTGCCGGGTGCAATGTCTATTTGGAGGCTGCTCAAGGACCATGAGGCGAGACACGATCCGCCGGCACATCCGCGAGATGCACTACGGAGAAAAGCGTCGTTCTTGATGACTTGCATCACACGATCCAATAGAATCTTACGCATTTATAATGGCGATCTATTACTATACCCTCCGTCTGGTGCCTGCTGTCTTTCTCTCGGTTACATCGTGCCTTCTGCTGATCTATCCTTCCTGATATCGTTCTTTTCATACCTGATGTGCTTAGTGTCCTGCTTGTGCTTTGAAGTTGTTTGTACATTATATGATGCATTTTTTTTCCAATCAAGCAAAGTACCAGCTTCATACTATCAAGAGACGCAATATTTATTGGGACACCCACAGCTACCACAAAAGCGATGCTCGCGGATGCTGTCGCAAAATGGCCATATTATGACGGTAGACCTTGTTCCTTCCTTGCTTACATGTACAGCCATCGGGCAATTGTGCAAGAGGCCTTCAGGCGAGAGAAAAGGCGCTCAATACTTAGTAGGCGCTCAACAGGGATTGAACGTTGAAGTACGGCGCGTTCCGGAAGAAAGGCTCGTGGCTCAAGTGGAGTTGGCACATGGCACGAATGGTGTGGTCCGTATTACAAAGAGTGGCGGGTATCCAGGCTTGCCAAGGACAAAAAGACAGTGAGCAGTGGAGCTCACATGGCGGTCACTCGCGAATTGCTTCCGCGGAACCAAACGTTCCATCCGTACACATATTGTAGAAAAAAATCGTTCATGTTGTAAGGCGATTGGTAACGGTAGAACCTAGGAGGAGCTATAAGATTGCTTGAACAGGGAGATACTATTATTCGAATTTGTTCCAGGTGCATATTTCCTCTAACGAGTAATCACTCTTGGAATCTCGTCAAGTGGCAGGTTTCCAAAGAAATATAATCAGAAATTGCGACGAAGAACGTCACTAGACACTCAACTGAGCCCAGTGACTCATCTTTGTCCTCAGAACGTTTCGACGATCGCTCCTCTCCTCTCGATACCCTCTCATATCTATGTAAACTGCCACAAATATTTTTGTCACGCCCCCGTGATCAAGCTAGCGCTTAACGTGTAGCTTCTGCACCGTATCTATCGTAATAATAAAATAACTAGTTGATTGAATGTTTTACCTCCCTTGTGCTCGACGGCTCGGCCAGAGGTTTTGACCTCCCACGTCCACGAACCGCTTCATCGAAGAATCCAGGCTGGGGAGTAGTATCAGGTCCGCAAGAGAAAAAGTCGATGGTGCAGCTTCAAAGGAGGTCGCGCAGAAGAGGGAGGAGCATTACCTGATTGCGGAGATGGAGATCCGCCTGATTGTCACGGCGGTAAGGCGGCTTATTATCGGAGGGATACGGCGACGCGAAACGAGACGACGAAGATGATCGAGGTGGAGTAGGTGGGGGCAAACTTAGATGATTATGGTGCTACATAGGTGCTCGAAGATCGATGAGAAGGCTGCAAGGCACTTCCTCTTGAATACGGAGGAGGCTATAGAGAAGAGGACCTAGGAGAAAGGGATGGACTTCCATCGTGCAGAGGCTGAGCCTGCGGGCCTTCTTCTTTGTGCCGATTTGTACGCTAGATCATGTTCATTGCCATCGAAGCTTGGCTTCAAGAACTTGTCACTGCGTTAGAGTAGGGGAGAGGGACTATGTGCGCACCAGGGGAACGTGCAAGGTCCTACGTATACACATGTTCTACCCTAGTAGTCCTCCAGCGTTTGTAGGTATGGAGCGAGTGGAGAATGTACTAATTTACATCTTCACACTGCTGGACTACTCGGACACAATATTCGCGACTTCAGCGGGGGACAAAGACATCTCGTTCATAAATCCTCGTTATCTACAGCAGGCGGTATAAAAACCAATATCATGCTGGGTATTCATTGTATCTTGATCTTCTCTCAGCAACACCTGCACAGAAAAACCATCAGTACCGCTCCAGCATCAAAACAAATGATAAAACCGCACTCCTCTTCCAGATAAGCCCAAAGGTTCTTCGCAGTCCGGGTGGAGAACATCCCTGCGAGAATGAGCGCGCACAGCGCACGAGCGGACTCCGGGTCCATTGGCTCGACTTTATCGCCGGCGCCCCCGAGGACGGTCGAAATCACGCCATGGAGCTCGGCCCAGAACGGCTGGGCGTGCGTGAGGAGGGCATAGAGTCCCGTGATGAGCGGGGGCACACCAGAGGTCAGTAGCCGTCCAGCCATTAGGGCTTAAGCTCGGCGGGGGGTCGTCAGTGTAAGTGGGGTGGGCTCAATGAAGGAGAACATGTTCGTCATGAAGAAGCCGCCATTGGCGATGACCTGTGGTGGGAATGAGTAGTTAGATAGATAGAACAAAGGTACCAGTACCAGAGCGGTTGCGTGGGATGACATACGAGAGAAGAGAGCAGGAGAGTCCATGGGGAGGATGCGATTGCGGGGGATGCGTGGGTGATGACGGATGGTGGTATGAGGCTGCAGAGGAGCACTGCGCGCGTAAATCCGTCGACGAGTGATAAAAGGGAGCTCGGGTTGAGTGACATGGGACGTGCAGGACAGGGATATACTCTACAACTGCCTGTGCGGCGATGTAAATACCGGGGGAAATAATTGAGAGCAGAAAGATGGCGTAACACCAAGTAGAGGGCTGAACATGAGGAGCGGTCAGTATGCGCAGCCCATAGTTCGAGAGTAAGGTGTACCTACTGATGGCCTCTCCCCCCAAATACAATCGTCAGGGTGGAACTACATCCCTCACGAAGGACCTTTCCTCTACAGGCGCGAGCCTATTGTCCCCAGCGGTTCGCTGATGTTTGGCATGCAAGCTTTCTCTGATTTGTCTCAAGGCGATGCAAAGCCGGAACGCGGCTACCAGGTCGAGGGAAGAGACGTTAGTACCGAACCAAGTGAATGGTGCTATTGGTTCAAGAGCATATCGGTACAATGAGATGAATGGCTGGAGAGACATGACAGTCGTAAGAGGAGAAGCCCTGAGAGCTCAATTGAGCGTTCCGACGTCTTTGACAGTCCGCTCCCGGCGGCCAGCGCTATGTTAGCTCAAGCGCTCACTCAGCTCAAGTCCTAGTATCTTCGACAGCGCAAGTACATTGCAAAGCCAAGGTTCAACAAGTCTTCAAGCTTCAACTGAGCTTGCAGTGGCAAGTTGGATAGCAGCGAAGGCGTTTCTCTTGTCATGGCACATATCTGTCTCCTGCTCTTGCAAGAACTTGTAAGATATTCAGGGATCCTGCGCTTGATACCCTTTGGAAACACATGAGAGGGTTCGAGTCATTTATCTCATGCTTGCCCGAAGGTGTAGTAGTAACATGAACACGCAGGGAAAGTTGGTGAGCTAGATGCTTCAAATATCATTCACATTACTGTATGGAATACTCAATTTAAAAACAGACGCTCAACGGACCTCCCTTCACTAGAGAGTGGAGCATTTTTGGTCAATATGCTCGACGTATCCGCTCCTTCATCATTACCCCCAGTAGGCTGAGCAACATGGATGGTCGAATTATGCAAGTGCTCATGTCTGTGCCATCATCCATGCTGTTGCCGAATCTTCGTGAGTTGCAATGGTGGGATGACCGAGAATACTACTTTCCTCTGTTACGCTGCCTCCTTGTGTCGATTTTCACGTCGATGAACCTGACCTCTAACCGTATATGCCGGGGTTGACTACCCTCTTTTGTCAAATCTACTTTGTCAACTTCCCTCGGAGCTCGGTGTCCATCCATCCGGGACCTCGAATGTGTATACGCAGGAAATTCTGAAGAAGTGTTAGACGCAATATACGAAGCTGTATGCGGCTTGCGGGAGCTCGTCTATCTTCATACAGGGGTCCTTAACGCACAAGCACTTCTTCACTTGGCTTCTTTACCGTCGTTGAAGACTGTACTTCAGGACGTATAGCATTGACAGCACACAAACCAATATTACCACTCCAACATTTTCCCATATCAATGAAGTGTCCATCGCTTCACTGTCACCTCCTGTTCTTACTCGCTGTCTCAGAAACATCCGGTTTCTCTCCTGTCGATCAGCGGAGTTGAGCGTCGATCCTAGTCATGGTCATTCAAGGCTACCTTTTGATCCACTGGATATTCCAAAATTCATCGTCTCCTTCTCGGAGTGCTGCTCCCCTTCCCTCGAAGAACTCCCTGTCGACTTCAACCTTCACCTCATTCATCTTCCTGAAGACACTTGCTGACTCCCGTTTTTCATTTGACTTTGACGTGGTTGCACCGTTTCTGTCGTTGAGTTGCTTGACAAAGTTAAAACGTGGATCTACACTTCAGCCATTGCCGACGCATCACTCAAGAGAGTGGCGCAATCCTTGCCTCAGCTCGAGGAATTTTGCTTTGGAAGTGGGGTTCATTGGCTGGTCTCGCCATCTCTCACCTTCATCGGACTCGCCCACCTCATACAACATTGCAGGCGCTTGCACCTCATCGAAATGTCCTTTCGCGCATCCTCAATAGGCGCCAACAACGAGCCGTTTTATAAAATCATTATGCTGCCAAACCTGACCGGTGCTTACCCACTCCGAAAGTCTCGAGAATTTGCCCCACACACCGCCGTTTCAAGGTTTTGAGAAAGACTGGAGTAGGGTAAATGAGTTGCTGGGGGTGCTTACTAAAAGCGCAAAAATTAGAGAAAAAATGGGCCAAGCATTCTAGGAGTGCTCGTTGCCAGCCTGACGCACCCTCAGTGACATGTCGACTGGTGGCTTGTGTGTTCGCATCCTTCTTACTTATCTTGTTGCTTTCTAGATCTATCTTGCATATTCGTCACCTATTTGGTATGCACTATACTGTATACAGTACCTC
>JABCPV010000390.1:0-26946 GCA_016584345.1 Suillus ampliporus | reverse complement strand
CGGCACGGTGCCTGCGCAGATATTGTATGGGGCACCATATGACAAATTCCCATTCGGCCGTTGCATATCAGGCATGCTGCTGTGTGGCGCGTTTTCGCCGTTTCGCTACCACAAAGATTATACAAAGAGCATGACGTGGAAGTACTATGTTGTGGCCGGCCCCTTCTCGCGTTATATGCCATTTAATCTCGTCGGTCACGTCGTAAAATTCCTGCTGGCGAGACAAAGGGAGACGGTAGAAGTCGTAGAGGCAACGTTGCGGGAACATTTTGATAGGATGGATCCTGCGGAGCGGGAGGTGGTTGCGAGGTGGTGTGAAAGATACGGAAAGACACCTGAGGATAAGGTGCGGAACATGGCTGAGCATATCGTCAAGAGTACCTCCAAGTCTTGGGAGGGCTTTATGCTCATGATACCCGTTCTGCATTCGGATTGGGGTTTCCGACCTGACGCGTTGGACGAGGAGCACTCTCGTCCGGGTGTCCTACTCGCGACGAGTAAGAACGATATCCTATCTCCGATAGGCTATGCACACTATCTTGCTGCCAATTACAAGAATGCGCGGATGATAGACATGCATGGAAGGCATATGAGTATTGTATACCAAATGGACGGGGTATGGGCAGAATTTTTGGCTGACGAGCAATAGTTAGTTGTATTACAACAATATTCACGAGACGTCTCCGGAGGTTCTTATAGGAGCAAGGAATACATTGGCTATCTATATACATTGCTAAAAGTTAACAAAGTGATGGCAGGCCGTAATGGTATAGATATTGGATGGCACTGATTGAGTTAGAAATAGAGTAAGATAAGCACGGACCTGGAGCTATTCCTGCAGCTCCTACTTAGCAAAGCCGCCAGGGCATGCAACAGGCGCCACATCATTACATTTTGATTCTTTACAAACATTTACAAATCAACGCGAGTGACACGTTTCGTCGCACCTGCCCACCGCTCCCTTTTAGCAACATGTGACTCGCTCGAGTAATACAAGTTTCAATAATCGTTCTCAAACTCCGCTCGATGCATCTCTCTTGACAGCACAACGACGTCCATTTCGTGCCGTGAGCTGCTATGGCCCACCCGCCCATCACGGCTCACCCACCTCTGATTCCAAGAACATGTCGTCCTCCAACATAGTCTGTACGAAGTTTGGCAAGGTTGCGTACATGGCTGGATCTACCTTGCGCATGATCATCAATTGTTGAAATGCTGCTGCTTCTTGCAGCCAGGGAATAATATCGGCACCGGGTGTTTGATACCAGGCGATATCAGCCAGATTGGGGAATACCGCGGCTAGGATCCACGAGGCAAGTGTCCCTCTCGACAATTTCGAGTGTCCGACATGCAGCATTTGGAGAGCTGTTTGCTTGGGCCAAAGCTCCCGTTTTCCGTCCGGTGCATCTCCGCTCTTCCTGCCATAGGGGAGTGTCGGCCTTTGGGTAGCATCGAAGGTTAAATATAGGACACGCAGCGATCTACATCGCGAGCCTAATGAAAGCACTGTGGTGAAGGTGACCGTGGAAGTGTGCGTTTCATCTGAGGCAAACCACAACTCTTGAATATCCGGCCAAGCAACTGCAGCATCCTCGATAAAAGCATCGTCAAGACAGTATTGTCCTGTGGCTATGAACTTGACATCCGTCAGCCTTCGGAACTTGAGCAAGGGCCGGAAAAGGTCAGAAGGGAGTGGGCTGTAGAGGTGTTGCGAAAGGCCGCTATCGCGGTGAACAGAGATATCTTTCAGGTATGCGAAGGATTGAGAGGGCGTGTGCAGGGATAGCACCAACTCGCCGACCTCTGCCGGTGCGGCATACTTACAGTACTTGATGCCGATGCTTGATAATTGTGGGGTGATAACGCGAAGCAGGAAGGATGTGCAGAGTTGCAGGCGATCAGCAACGAGAGTGAGGCTGTTGAGGGCATTCAATTCGAGTCGCATATCCCCCAATCGCGAGTCCTCCAGAGCGCCGAATCCTCCGTGCAAATTAAGTGCCAGGACTTGTAGAGAACGCAAACACCCTATTTCAGCTATGCTATGCCTCGTGAGACACACGTTCCGCAGGACGGCAAGTACATTTAACATTTGCATCTTGTTGAAAGGGAGGTCGATCGGGCAAGGCGAACCATCGTGATCCGCGGATATCAGCATTTGTCGCACCCCGGACGCTTGTGCTGCAAGGACATCAACCAATCGTTCTACCTCATCCACCGGGATGCCTGACGGTAGAGGAAAGGCGAGCACTTCTAATCTCGGCGAGAGGAACTGGCGAAGTAGCGCGAAGTCTGGACTGAACTCCGGCCGATCAGACACTACTTCGAAATCCAATTTGTGCAGGTTAGGGAAGAGCGAAGTGGGCGGAAACAGGGCGAAAAGTTTGTGTAGCACACGGCTATGCGGTTGCGGGGGGTACTTGTAACGAGTGTCTATGGGGTTGCCAATGAGCTTGTGAATCCTGGACGCGTTCAATCTGACGCGCTCCCATTCCGTGGGAAGCGGCTCGCGAGAAAGGTGCTACAAATGGGAGCACGATAAGTAGTGTCCAGTCATACGGCGGACAAAACTCACAATAAAACCGTCATCTCTGACTTCCCAGGTGTCTTGGGGCAGACACATGATGAGGGGTCCCAAGGTCCACTGTTTACGCCAGAGTATATCGAGGGCGGGAGAAGAGAGCGCAGAGCACGTGCTTGCAAAGTTTATCGTGTCCGTTGCGGACGTGACATTTTGCAAGATAGCGTGAACGATATCGTCGACTAGAAGAGCTCGATGCATGGTTAACTCGGAAGTTGTTGAGGATGCTCGACCACTTGCACGATCCTTCATATATAGGTGTTACAAAAATCCACAGGCCCACAGGAGGCATTTGGTAGACGCAAGTCATTGTTCCAGGGTGGCCCAGTCATTGTTCGCCAGTGGTCACTGCACAAATGTGGACTCATTCATCTAAAGGTTCTTGCTGTTTTTGTCTGTGTACGAAAATATTATCCCATGGATGCAGGCTGCTTACTGTACGGTGTTGGCGTGCAGCATTACCGAAAGAAAGATGAGCACATACGGTTATCCATGCCAAAACTTGGAAACCTTGCCGTTTGTGAGGAACAACTTTGGGAGCAGACACTGGATCTATTGTCCAGTCAGCGCTTTGACTCTTGATCTAAGCAATGGTCATTTGTCGGACGGTCCAGTGGTCGCTGTCGAAGTCACAAAAGAGTATGATCAGTCAAGAAAGACTTTGGTGACTGATTTTGATTGTGGTTGTTGTGCGTCTTTCAATAATAACGTCGGTCCTGTGTGTTAGGGTTAGGGTCCTGCTTACATACTACATCATGTCTCCCGCGCGGAATATACATCTCGATTCTCCTGGTTAGACCGTCTCTCGCTTAGGCTATGGGCATTACTCCCATTCAATAAGTACGAGCCGGAATTTCTGGTAAAATCCACGCATTGCAGCTTGACGCCACTGCTGGCGTTGAATATGCATGACTTTCAGACTCTGAACATTCACATTGCAATGTACTCATGTCACCTACAGTAACTCATCAAATACTGTCATCCCAACGAACGTGAATCCTTTTCGATCTACTTGACTTTTCACTATAAGGCTTTTTGACTGGACGGCTTTGTTACGAGTCACAATACATCCAGTTATCGAAGCATATGAAGAGGAATACGATCGACCTCGGCGGAGCGCAAGAGAATGGTGTCCAACGTATACCTGATTCCTCGATACTTACGGTCACAACTATATATTAATCATATGTGCTCCATAACATGATTGACACGAACCGGTTGTCTCATAGACTACCGTCTATCAACCATTCGTGGACAGATTGTTTTTCTCCTTTGAGGCAGGTCGCCATTAATCGTCACAATGTCGCCACTCACATCTTGGTTCAGGCTTACCCACTGCGGACATCAAGTCGAAGATGAACACGCTACTCGTGGTGGCTGAATCAGCCGTGTTTTTCTAGTACTGCCTTCACGATCTTGACCATATGATCTTGGGGGAATGGTTCGATTTCGAGGTTCGTCTGTGATAGTTGCGTGCAATTTTCACCGTCGAACACGATGATTCTTGCACTATTCTTGTTGCAGACAGATGTAGCTGTTGTCCATACATATTGGCAGACATCCATGCATTGAAGATCGAGGACGTTGGTGAACATTTGAGTCCCTCTAAAAGTCTTCTCGTGGAGTGACTTCGACTCTCGTCAACAGTCGTTGCATGGTTTGTGTCATGGTATGGTATAGATATGGGGTCATAAAACTGCTTGGGGTAAATCGCAGGAGATGCTATGTACAAAGGGTATGTACCATACTTATGATATCTCATGATCTACATAATATTCGCAAGTGGCCACTGGCCCTCCAAAAATAATGCCCATCCTTTGAATGTGTCCGGCGACGCACAGAATAGTGAGCAACTGTACAAATTTCGGGGAGGCACTCCCATCTCAGTACATAGAATCCGTGTTTCCCCCAGTCCACGGATGCTCCATGACTTGGCGTGCAGGTCACCTTGAATATCACAACCTTCAATTGTGGCGGTGAAATGAGACTCGGCCCTGTTGTACTCGCCTGCGGTGAGCTCGATGCGTGCCGAGCCATAAGATATGAAGATTGAGGACGGTGACGTCCGCATAAATAAAGCCGTGTCATGGAGCGAGTTCAACAGTTATCTCGGCCTCGAACGCGCATGAAAGGCATTTACTTTCCCTGAGATCTGAGATCTGAGACCTGGTGGATTTTGACACGGATGTGTAATTATGCAACTACTTGGAGTAAATCGTACATGAATTGTAACAGCAAAGATACAACAAAGATAATACAACATTGGTACAACGGTTACCGTATACTGTGATCTACATAATGTTTGCGAATGGCGATCGACCCTCCAAAAACAATGCCCATCCTTGGAATTTTTCCGGGAAAGCGTTAAATGGTAAACAGCTGTGCAAATTGCGGGGAGGTACTCCCATCTCAATGCACAAAGACCGTGTCTCTGCAAAGCGCTGTGCAGCTGAAGCAAAGTCACCGCGCACAAAGGCAACCTCCCCCAGTCCGCGGAAGCTGTATGCCTTGAACGTCAGGTTGCCTTGAACATCGCAACTTTCGATCGTGGTAGTGAAATGAGACTCGGCCCTGTCGTACTCTCCGGCGGTGAGCTCGATGCGTGCCGAGCCATAAGATATGTGGAGAAATGAGCGTGCATTGCGCAGCGCAAAAAATCGAGTGGTCCAGAGGCTCGGTAGACGAGCTCCCTCGCAAGGCCATGATTTCCCCGCTCGCTTGCAACAACAGCCTTCCACACAGTGTACCAAAGGACATTTTGCGGATCTCGTCCCTCCAACATCTCTATGATTGTCTGCAGAATATCCATTGCGTCGGATAACCTGCCTTCGCGAAATGCTACCTCCGCAAGCCCCTCAAGCGCGTCCCTGCGGTCGAAGATGTCTCCAATCTGTTGGCATTGTAAGAAAAGGTTTTCCAAGTGCGTCTTGACCTGGACAACATCTCCCCCGTAGTACAACTTGGCCCGCCAGTGCCGAATTTTGGACCGCAAGCCCCAGGAGCGATCTTTCATGGACTTTACAAAGAAGTCGTCCGCAGATGCCGTGGATGTGTATACCCGGGCCATATCCAGGAAATACCAACATTGGGCTTTCATTGACTCGCTGAGAAACTTCCATGACGCAGAGTTTTTGAAGTCCTCAAGGACTAGTTGGGATTGAATAAAATGACCTTGAGCTCTGTATGCGTCCGTGGATTGCCTGACACAGTATGCCACATTCTCGTGGTCGCCGGCGACAAGATAGAGAGCCTGAGCAGCTTTAAAGGCCTTCATTCGTTCTGCGAGCTGAGAAAGAGAGAAGTAAAGCAAGCCTAGCTGCTCCAAGCAGTTTGCTTTCGGCATCCACGTGGAGGAGTTCTCGACGATGTTGAAAATAGCTGGGGCAAGGGTAGTTGGGCGAGGTAGATGTGAATCCAAGCACCACAGAAATTGACGACACATCTCGTAAGTCTCCTCCTTGCCATCAGGGACGTGGGCGAGGTCGAAAGCAACTACATGCTCTATGTTGAGATGATCGGAGATGATCATATCAGCATAGTGATCACGTTCTTTTGAACAGCAGCTGACAGTGTTGTAATAGAAGTTGCGGATGTGTCGCAAACAAGTGGAGTCAAGGGGTGGCAAGAAATCCCGCACGAAATGTCGAATGGGCGCGAGCATTTTGATAAAGCTGTCTTGACGATAAACGAGAGATTGCCTGCATAAGACATCGCATATAGCGCTGATTTGCGGGATCGATGGCAACAAATCACTGGTAAGCTTGCCATTGAGACCCTGGGGCAGGAAGGCGATGACGACTAAAGCACGATGAGCATCCTTGCCAAATGTCTGGACCGACGGCGAGCTGAGTGACAATTGCATGGTGAATGAGAAGTTCTGAAGCTTTCCCTCGCCGTGATCTAGTACCACACTGTGTTGATCCTTCCATCTCTCCAGCAGCGTGGCTGGAGACCAGTGATTTTGCTGCGCAGCATTTGCGAGAAGCTTGATGGAAAGAGGGTGAAAGTCCAACTCTGAAAGCAGGTTTGTTATCTCTCCCTCCGCATTGCTAAGATCAGCGCGACGGTAAATTCGGAAGAATGCCTTCCGAGCAGAGCTTGGATCCAATGGCGGAATGTCCTTCGTTATCCATTCTACATTGGGTACATTCCGTCGACTACGTGACGTGAGGATCAGAATGACACCGGGGATGTCTGCGACTTCAGCAATAGCCGGTGGTATGTCCCTGAGCGCCGACGATGTACTGGCCTCTTCGAAAGTCTCAGCATTGTCGAGGACAATGAGGGCGGTAGCAGAACGAAGAAAGGATGATATTTGGCCCACAGGATCAGCGCCAGAAAGCTGTATATCAAGGACTCCCGCGAAACGAGTCATAAAAGCGTCAAACGTAATAGTCGAAGGATCGAGGCCATCGTAGGTCACAAAGTAGCGCCTGTCAGAAAACTTCTCCCGGACAAGTTTCTCGTTGAGGATAGCTTTAGCGAGAGAACTCTTGCCCATGCCTCCCGGACCGATCAACGCGATATGCTCATCATTGACGACGAGATTCGTCAACTCCGCGACAAGATCATCACGGCCATAGAACATCGAAGGTCGTGATGGAAGTCCCTTTGGGCGATACCTGATTCCATTTAGAGATATGTACTACCTGCCGAACTGAGAACTTACTTTGGGGCATTGATACTAGCACCACTGCGATTACGTTGCGAAGCCAGCTTTTTTACGTCAACCGGGATGCCAGCGATAGCTTCAAACTTGAGAAATCACTCAGCAGCAGAAGTTGAGATGAAGTGTCAGAGACGTACGTTGAAGAGTAGGAGGACACGATCTAAGTCCTTTTCCCATTCAGCGATCTGGTTGCGATTAATCGTGACAGAGAAGGGTCTCTTTCCAAATCTTTGTTCCTTTCTTGACGCAACTTCACTATTGATACGGTTCACTGATCTGCATATCCTCATCAGTTTGCAGCCACAGTGAGATTGGTTTGGCCCACATGTTAAGCTCCGATAGAGCATCCCCCAAAGATCCTGGCAGATCGTCGCTAGTAACATTCTTGGTGGATCTTTCAAGGATTTCCCCGATGATCTCGCACTTGTCGACGATCGTCTGGAAATCGGACTTGTTCTTGATCACTAACTGTAGTATGTAACTTGAGGATCCTTCACAAAAAATATCCGAAGGTTACGTCGACGCACCTGCGCAATAGTGAGAATATTTGCCACCGTCCCTAGGATACCTTTTGCCAGGTCGATGGGTACGAGGTCTTTCGTAGCGTTAATAGCTGACATGGCGGCGCCTAGTGATTGAATCTTATTGTCGTCCTGCGACACCTTGGTTTCAGAAGAGGATTGCTTAGCATTTGGGACATTCTATATTAGATTAAATACACGGTGACGACGCCTAAATATGTGCTTTCTTGCCTTTGTATTTTTGGAGCTTTTCGCCTTTGACTTTTTGGATACCATTTCCTGCGTGAGTAGGTATGGAAGAGGGCCACAGTAATTGAACGCGCGCCTTTGAGTCTGCCCGGCGCCGGGCTCAAGTTACTCGTGTGGAGGGTGAGAAAATGTATCCAGAACATACCAGCGTCTATCATAATATTTAATGGGAACTCGAGGAGTGTTAATTAGATCCTCGCAGCCCATCCTCTGGTTCCCGCCCTGCTCAGGTCATAACGACCCCTACTATAAATCGCCATCGAAGTCGTTGGATGTGATGGCTCTGATGAACCTGTAGCCCCAGCGGAGGAGCTTGCTTAGGTTGTTGCGGTCGGTGATGAAGTCGGAATCAGACATCAGGAAAAAACAAAAATCGTGGGAGCCCTGGTGACGACTATGTAGTACTATATAGTCACCATAGTTCTATGTAGCTGATGTAGCCGAAGCCCCGACTATGTAGAGCTACAGCAGGCGCCAGTAGTAACAGTAGCAAAATTCAAATTTGTAGTAAATAGTAGTACTATGTGCTGAGTAGTAACAAAACTAGTTAAGAGCGGAAATGCAAAATGTATCAAGGTCAATAAAGGTATTTAAGTAGAAATCACTTGCCAACTCGTAGACATTTGCACTCGTCCATCTGGGATCAACAGATCTTCCCATCCTTGGAATGAGATGACACGGACGAGCAATTTCGTCGACATGTATCACAGCCGCATTCCGGTGCAGTCGACGAGTCGAACGTGACACCTGGTGCAGGCCAGAGGAGGGGTCCGGCGAGTCCCTAAATGGTGTGAACCACTCGATGTAAGCCAGGGCTCGGGAGTAAGTCCCAAACTGACGAGGCAGAGTGAAAATGACACGAACTTGTGCCACTCGCACACCTAGTACAGTATCCATTTCAATTTTCTGACGGCCCAGTAACAGTCACTCACCTTCTAATGTGCGTGTCGGAACGCCGTTGCTCATCAGGGCCATATCAAACTTAGCGGGGGATCCGGGCTTCCGGCCGCGTCCAGGACATACTTCAGGTGTGGCTCTAACACACCACTGCCTTGGTGATTCACTGACCCGTGAATCAGGTGGAGCAATGATTACCACTTGTCGAAAGACGTCGAAATGGTCTTGTGGACTAGGGATGATGTTATTGTGCGGCATGTGCTCACGCAGGAATAATTTGAAGGCTGGGAGGAACATGGATGCACCATGTGCGGTGATGAGGTGCTGAATGGACCGCCGAGGGTATGCCGGAGTCTTGGCGAGAATATGGACCACATGTTGCTGAGTGACAACGGGAGGTGTCAGACGTGCATTGGCAGGGACAGCGCCAGGTCCTTCCATCTCAGAGTCCGAGTCCGAGTCCGAGTCATATCTACGCTCGTGACTTCTGCAATTGTTTGGTGCCAAATGAGACCGTTCCAACAGCCAATCCAGGTAGGAACCACGCAGGAAGACTGCTTCCTGGCACTGGAGCCATAGGGCCATCTGTTCCTCGTAGTCGCGCTTGTTACTAGCACGATAGGCTTCTTTGGCAAAGTCAATATGTAGGCATTCTGGGAGTTCGGTGTTGAAACCATCAGTGGTGCCAAACAGTAAGATTGACTGAACGTAGTGTGAGAGTTGATGTAATTTCGGAATGTTGAAATGCTCGCGAACTTCAAGTTCTTGCAGGATGTCCTTATTGGAGTGAAATACGGCAAGGGCACTTTCCAGACCATCGAGTGATTCAGCCGTGTGTACTTGAAGCTGTGCATAATATGAAAAATCTAGAATAGCTCGCGTGACTACTAACACTCAACTGGTAAACAAACGAAAGTAATCTTGTCAGCGCTGACTTCATTCAGCACGAATTGAAGCATACCTTGGGACGGCACCGGCAAGTAGCCCAAGAAAAACTCGCTGCATCTCTTTGTGTTCTGTGCCCGTCCACTGCTTTACCATAGATATTCCCTTCTTGAAGTGCCGAAGACCGGGATAATCAGGCATTGCCTTGAAACGAGCATCCATTTCTTCTTCGCCGACAATATCAAGACACCACTTAAGTAGGTGGTCCTTGAAGATACCCTTGTGGAGCTGGTGTAGGAGGTCGGGTGTGAAGGCAAGGAAAATATCAGTGTGGGGGAGATTAGCCCAGAAAGGGGTGTAGACGGCGCGTAGCCCATAGTCATCAAATTTGGTGGGATGCTGACCATTCTTCCGCTTCTCTAATGTCTCCTTTGTCAGCTTAGGGTCCCGCATCTGCGAAGTCAGCGGATTGCCTCTCACATACTTCAGTCATTTCCTTACGTAGAACCCCTGCCCCGGATGTGCCAAAAGGTCGTAGAATCATGGCTAGCCAGTCCCCGGCCGGTGCATGTAGGATAAGTGCTGGCCGGTGTACTATCTTATTATCACTTCAGTATCATTATTTCATGTAGGATAGGTACTGGCCGGTGTACAGTGTATCATTATTTCATGTAGGATTGGTGCTGGCCGAGGTATTATAGGCCAATCTCTTGTATGTAGTATCAGTGCCGGCCAGTCTATAATACTATAACCATCTCTTTGTCTTGTATGTAGAATGAGTGCCGGCCGATATATCATATGACATATACTAGCCATAAGATCAAGCTGGCTGGTATATGCAGAATATATCTACTGCAGTCTGATTTCATTAGTAGACTGGCCAGCTTGTATCTACGTGGGTAGGAGCATGGCTGGCCAGTGCATAGTCCTTAAGTTAATATACTGGCCATTGAGTGTACTAACCATAGGATCAGGCTGGCTAGTATATGTAGTCATTGGTGAACCTGCCAGCCTGTATCTACATATGTAAGAACATGGCTGGCCGGTTTGCTTATGTTTCACTAGCAGACCGGCCAGCATGGTCCTACATGTGTAAGAACATGGCTGGCCAATTTGCCAATATTTCACTAGCATGGCTGGCAAGTTTGCTTATAATTCACTAGCAAACCTGCCAATTTGCTTATATTTCACTAGCAAACTGGCCAGCTTGGTTTTACATGTGTAAAAGCATGGCTGGCCAGTTTGCTTATATTTCAATAGCAAACTGGCCAGCATGGTTCTACATATGTAAGAACATGGCTGGCCAGTTTGCTAATATGTCACTAGCATGGCTAGCCAATTTGCTTATATTTCACTAGCAAACTGGCCAGCTTGGTCCTACATGTGTAAGAGCATGGCTGGCTAGTTTGCTAATATGTCACTAGCATGGCCTGCCAATTTGCTTATATTTCACTAGCAAACTGGCCAGCTTGGTCCTACATGTGTAAGAGCATGGCTGGCCAGTTTGCTAATATTTCAATAGCAAACTGGCCAGCCTGGTGCTACATATGTAAGAGCATGGCTGGCCAGTTTGCTAATATTTCAATAGCAAACCGGCCGGCCTGGTGCTACATATGTAAGAGCATGGCTGGCCAGTTTGCTTATATTTGACTAGCAAACCGGCCAGCCTGGTTCTACGTGTATAAGAGCATGGCTGGCCAGTTTGCTTATATTTGACTAGCAAACCGGCCAGCCTGGTTCTACGTGTATAAGAGCATGGCTGGCCAGTTTGTAATATTTCACTAAGAAACTGGCCAGCCTGGGTCTACATATTTAAGAGGATGGCTGGCCTGTTCGCAGTCCTTAAGTTAATACTGCCCAGTAGGTAGACTTAGGGCATCTCATTCAATGTGCAATTTGCAGGAGTGTGGGTATAATATATTAAGGTACAAATCCACACCCATTGAAAGCCTTCTCAGCATCCTGAGCAAACCTTCCCCACATCAAGACCTGTTGATAAGCATAGGCTTGATGACCAGGTCTAGTCGCTTGCTGCCACCTTCTGTTCCATTCTTTCTGGTGATACTTGAACCAGTTTATGGTCCAACCCATTTCATGTCTTACCAGACTCAACTCCTCCTGCCATCTACTCCATCTAGCCTTTGCCTTCAACCAGTTGACCCTATAGACTAAATCAGAGTGAGTTGAAGTGACTTGCACTTGAGATGAAATTTTGTTCTTACATTCATCCATCCAAGCATCTTCTTGACCTCGTTGGCATTATTCACCCTCCAAAACCAAGCCAGTCTGTCTGACCCTTGACCAAATCTATTTTCTTCTGTCACCTCTTTGTCTATACTCAGTTCGGTGGGCAATATTTCTCGATAAATACTGCCCAAGGTAGCTTCGTCCATGCCTAGATGTTGCATTGCTGACCTTGCCCTCTGATAGCTTCTTACATATTTGTCAATTTTGAGCTGACATCGACGAGCTTCTTGCTTCGACCTGGTGCCAGCCCACGTAGAATCGGCACTTCGAAAATACTGACGATAAATAAGGGCCTTGTGACCGAGAGCCATACGAAGGTTTTCTAGGCAGTCGTTGGCTTGGCCTTTTCGAAGTTCCAACTCTTCAGCTTGAAGGGGGCCCAGCCCAAGAGTCAATCTGTTGTGTCGAGAAGTCGAAGATGGCATCCAGATACCCATCTCTTCTGTGAGGATTTCTTCATCTATATCCTCTGAGATCTCTTCATCTGAAACCTCCACCCACTCATTACCATCGTTATCTGTACGACAGAATCTAGGATCGTCAGAATGCACTGTTCCAATATCAAGATCCATGCCAGCAGTCATAGCATCGGCAGTTTCATGAAATTTGGCAATCCTAGCTGCCAATCTCTGTCTCTTTTCTTCTATAGAAGCTTTCTGAGCAGAGGTTGCATCATTAGGAAGTTGTCGTATGTTCGCTCTCAATGCATCCCTAAAATAGCTCTTTGTCAAGCGATTCTGTTGTTCCAATCAAATTGATTACGTACTGTAAATCCTCCAGATTGATACCAGTGATGAGCCAAGATACTGTTCCTGGAAGTCTGTCGTCAACGTTCTCAGACTCGGTTAATTTGAGCCGAATCTCTGCCATAGTTGGGGCTGAACTCAGTTCCAGATTAGATGTCTTATAAGCCTCAGACAGAGCTCACTTACCTTTGTTGATCTGCAACTGGTAGATGTCAAGATACTCCCCACGTTCTTCCACAGCCTTTTTCTCATCAATTTCCCACATCAAAATCTTCCCAGGATTCAGAGACTGGGCCAGTTCATCAAAAGGAGATTTTGTATCATCAACGCCTTTGAGAGCACGTTTATACTTGGTCAAGAGAGTCTTCGCTAGAATTTTAAGTGTCAAGCACAGTTTTAGATATACATGATTGAAGTGCTTACTTATTCCAACTATTTTTTTCCAGTTTGAGTCTCTCATATGATCATCAAGAACTTCTTGGCGATGAGCATGACTCATTGACCGAGCAGTTGGGGAAATCTTATTGAATGGTGCCCATAAGGTCTCCAAAATCTCCCCATCAACATGTCCAGCACCTTGAACAAAGTTGAGGCTGTACCTTGCAAAGCAAGCCAATTTGTGAGCGCTGAGATGGAATTTTCCAACCGCAGGGATGATCTGCATATTTTCTGGTACGGATAAGCCTTGGCTCTCAGCCACTCTCTGTAAAAAATTAATACTCCACTGACACCCCACATCATAAATAATGAGAGAGGAGTCTATACCAGCCGAATGATAATTCAAAGCATTGCATATTGAATAGTCAATGTTCATGTGTCTAAACATCTCATGAGCTCACTTAACATGCTGTTTAGGAGGATGTACAGACCTTTCGCCCTTCTGAAAATCAACTATGCTGTGTGGAACAAAGCATCCATGTCGGGCACAGGCAGTTGCTCCTACCCCTGTTGCTCGAAGATTACTCCTGCTGATATTTGCAGTGTTGATTGCTCGGTGATTGCTACAAGAAGAGCGCTATACAGGCTGTCAAGCAAAGTCAAATACCCTTGCTAAAAGTCAACTCACCTCCTTACTTTCGACAGCCAATGAGAGATGAGTCTGATATTCTCTCTCTTTCACCATATAACCAAGACCATCTGAAAGACTAATGTCTAACTGTGGCTTTTTCATAGTCATATGTTGAGCAGTAAAGTTTCCATCCACAACGAATCTTTGCGAAATGAGCCAACTGTGTAAAGAATAAGTATAAGTTCAATGAATGAGGTCAAATAAATAGAAGGTACAGCTAGCCAAGGCTTGCATACTTGTGTCTGTACAGTGTCGACTGACAATGTATTATCTGAGGTTAGCCGGCCGGAATGGTTCTACGTCCTGTCTATACAGTCCTGGCCAGCCAAATACAATATCAGAGTTTGGCCGGCCGGCCCAGGTCTACAGCCTGTCTATACAGTACTGGCCAGCTTTGTCGGAAACTAAGCCAGCAAGGCCAGAGTTTTTGTACAACACGAAGCACACAGCCGGCCGGTCAGTATAATGTTCTTGAATGTTGTATAGAAGAGAAAGCCAGCCTCCTTATAATCCGAACCAACAATAGATGACTTGCCTTTCGTACTTGTCTTGCCAGTTATCAGGTATGTTGATGCCAGGCTGAGGACACGAAGGGCAAAACCAAGCCAGATCACCCTTGCCAGGTTTCTCCCTAGTGTCATGGCCAAATCCGAAGCATTTTCGGCTCATCAAGTCTCTCCATAGACGAGACACCCTCATGAGTTCTCGATATCGATTCTAGCCAGCAAAGACATTTGATATGGTCAGTCCAACTGTTGAAAAGAATAACTATATGCTCTCACAGGAACAGTACCAGGGAATGAGTGATTGGTCATTCGTCGAATTTTCTCAAAGAAGCTTGATGCTGAAGTCTTGCACTCCAGTGCATCAATTAGAAAATGATCTAAGACTTCAAAAGTGAAGGCAGTTCGGGGTCGAGTGACGCTTGCAGGAAATAACCTGGCCTTCAGCAACTGCAGATGCTGCTGATGCTTAGACCCAGGACAACCACACCAAACAACATTGTGCAAAAACACTCCAGTTGAATGTATGATGGTCAGGGTGGATGTCGTAGTTGAACTGGAAAAGGTCTCCATTGGCACAGACCCAGCCTCTGCATCCAATGGCATATCCTCCCATGCCTGTGGGTCTTCAGAAAATGGACATGGTTGCCCCCCATGGCCCATATACCAGACAATACCCAATTCTTCGAGCGACTTGTCTTCAAAGCATTTTCCAGTCCACTGTTGAACCTTGTGAAAGGGCAAATGTTGGTGGGTTTTAACAATGCAAGGATGACAAAATGTCTGATCCCCACTGCATGTCAAACAATGGAATTTCCCTTCACCAATCTGACAAGACTGGCACTCCAAGACATCAGAGGGCTTCTCCAAGTCAAGGAGGATATCGAGATATGAGTCTCGGAAAGGCAGATATTCTTGGATAAAGTCGTTCTGAGTCTAGTTCATTTGATCTCGATTGAGTATAGAATTAAATTGCTATGCATCAATCTGGTCACCTTTGTTTTTCTTGATTGGTTCTCTGTATATGAATTAAAGTCACCGAGGACTTCTCCATCAAATTCCTCCTGAATGCTTGGCAACCCTTGAGTTTCCTCTCTGACCCGTTTACGAGGGCTAGAGGAAGGAGATGGTGTTGGGGCAGTGTCATAGAAGGCATCGGCACATGATTCCACCCAGGTCATCTTCCTTTTCTTTCCAAGGACTTGTTTGTGAGACACGTAATCGACATCTAGGTCCTTGCCTTTGGATAATCGACCTCTTCCTTTGAAGGAAAATGTAGCTGCCTTGAGGCGAGTTTTTTTTTGAGGAGACATACTGTTACTAAGGCAAAAGAGGATGTCCTTAATATTTTGGTTGTAGTTGACAAAATCATTGATAGAAATGGCTAAACTACTACCTCATTTAGATCTAGTATGTATGCTCAAACACCTGACTTATCCCTTCACCCCCCCACCCCCCTCTGACATTTCGTACTTCACTCTCTTTTGGTTTGCCTTCCCACCATCTGCAAAAAAAAGTCCTGTGTTGGAAATGCTGGTCTTGGCACCCCCTACTCTAGAATGAACTTTATCTTTCATGAAATGGGCAATGACAATCCTTTCTCCTTTAATCCATGGACTGATAGAATGCTCCAGAACCTTGCCTGAAATGAAGACCATGGTCCCAGGGTGATAATCCAGCTCCGCTCCGATATCTCGTAATGTCAACTTGGCCTCATGACCACTACCCAAACTCACTAAAAGATCAAAGAGTGAAGGTGCCCCACCAGGGTCTCTATGAGAAAATGTGACACGGTTGGCAATTACTTCCAATCCAGAAAAGATTGAGGGCCATTGAGACACAGGCACTGCATCTGGTTTACTCGCCCTCCTGACTTGCTGTACAACTTCCGAAATAGCAGTGGAACCTGCTTCAAACAGACCAGGAGCCGAGGCAGCGGTAATTGCGTTCCAAAAATATTCAGTAGTCGATAAGGCGGCGAGCCACTCTTGGACTTCTGCAGATGAGTATGAAGCAGATGTGACCAGTGGGTCTTGAATTCTCTGCAAAAATGAGCAAGAACTGGCTAGATGTTTGTTGATTAGACAAATACCTCATGTCTTTGCATAAAATATGCCGGAGATACTGTAACTCTTCCAGCTCCGAAAATTCCCCCTCCCTCAGGCACAACAAAGCCTTGAGATCGCCAAGATTGTTTTGAGGCCGATGAAGTCGGAACAGTTCTAAGAAGCATATTTCGCAAACCCTTAGTGGCTGTGTTCACATAGTCCTACAAAATGAAATAATGTTACGAGAGGGAATCCCCATCAAATAACAAACTTACAACTCGAGATCTTGACAAGATACCAGGCAAGTACACCATCATTATTTTACCATGTTTGTCCACAATGGTTGCTGGTGCAGACATTTTGCCTATTGCTGCTGGGGGGAAGTATTTCTGTAATCGTTCTATTTCTGGGGAGGGTGAACCGTCTGCCTTGGGTGGAGAGCACTTTGCCATTTCGGCATATCTCTCAACATCCCAGTCTACATGATCTGCCACTCAGATCAAAACCCTGGTAATACAGTTATTACATAAGTAACTCACAAGGGTTTACCATTGCATAAGCAATTGTGAGCGCTGCTCGAGTTATTTCATATTCGGATATTGAGGAAGGACACTTTGATGGGGCATCAGCTGTTGCCAAGCAACTGTTTAGTTGCACTCCAATTCTCAACCTGAACAGGTTAGCAAGTCAAAACATAATGTTAAATGATGAACTGTCATACCTTGCCTTGTGTAGAAGGTGAGATTGTACTTTCCCCTCCTTGAAAAACACTTGTGTTTGCAGAATCCCTCATAATTTGAGTGATCTGACCAGTCAGTGCAGCCCTTAGCTTTGTTGTTTCACTTCTTGAGTTGTCCATGTGAGGGAGGGAGAAAATATGAACCGACTGAAACAAAGCAAAAATAGCCGTCTGAATTCCCACACTGTCAATTTGTCCCAATTTAGGTACATTGTAGATGATTATGAAATGATGGAAGCAACTGATAGAAAACAGTAGTGGCTAATTTGACTAAAATGGTATACATATATGAAATCAACAGTTCCACGAATTTGGAACTCTAATAGATTACATCACACATAAGGCCGGTCAGCTCGGTTCCAAGTGACAAGTGCCTTGTTACCCTTGAATTTTGAATAAGGAACGCGCTCTAAGTATTCTATGATTTTCAAAGTTGAACATGTGGAATGATGAGCGGCTAATAAGAACTCACTAATGGTGTGGGATGATACTTCGTGCGGTGGAGGGCATATGCGATGAAATGTGGGAGCTTCACTTGAGAGTTAGAAGACAATGGGGGGGAGGTAATTTGGGACAAGCAAACAGATGGGTTATGAACCTTGTGCACAACCACGAAGGCTGCCCATGACCATGAAATGGGTCAGAGTGTCTCGTGGAAGGTTGAGTTGGTTGGGGTTTGGGTGGCGCTTATGCGAAGTTGAACGTGTGGAATGATGAGCGGCTAATAAGAACTTTCTGAAAGGGGGGTTGGGGGAGGGGGGGGGGGTAGGTACAAGTGGACCATGCACAGCAGCCATGATGGGGTGATGAGTTGACTCACCAACAGTGTAGGATGATAACAATACGTGAATGAGGAACGCTCTGGGCATTCTGAAAGGGGGATGGGGGGTAGGTACAAGTGGACCATGCACAGCAGCAGTGATAGGGTGATGAGTGGGCTCACCAACTGTGCAGGATCATAACCCATACGTGAATGAGGAATGCTCTGAGCATTCTGAAAGGGGGATAGGTACAAGTGGACCATGCACAGCAGCTGTGATAGGGTGATGAGTGGACCCACCAACAGTGTAGGATGATAACAATACACGAATGAGGAATGCTCCGGGCATTCTGAAAGGGGGGTGGGTGGGTAGGTGCAAGTGGACCATGCACAGCAGCCATGATGGGGTGATGAGTGGAACGGGCAGTGTGGTGTTGTGAAGGGAAAAGTGATCTGAAAAGTCAAAGTCAAAGTCAACATTGGGGGTTTAGTTAGAACGGGACTGGAAGTAACATCGAGTCTCAAATGTTACTGATCGGCACTTTCAGCACACCAAATGGCGCACTTGACAAGGCAGAGAGTTGTCAAAGCTTACCTTCTTGGAGTAGTAGTAAGTAATAGTGAAGGCGGCAGGTACTGCTAGTGAAATTATGCGTTGCATGCAAAACAAAGTGTTTCGATGGTGTTTCACATTGGTTACTTTTATTTTGTGTGCTTCAAGTTGAATCAACCAAGCTTCGATTTCATAAAGCATCTTTGTGTTAGATTCTTTGCGTTAGATTTTTCAGTCGCTTTGTCCATTTGATATGATTCTAAAGCTATTTACATGATCTCTGTAGATTTTACACTTTGCAGTTCTCACTGAGAACATTGGTGTTGAGTTCATTTTCCACCGGCACAGCTGGTGTATCAAGAAAATGCACACGGTCACGTGATTTTTTCCACTAGCAAGAATTCGCGTCATTTTGGCATACTATTCAAAGAAATAGTGCGAAGTACACAAGCTAATATTTTACTACAAGTTTAATGCGAACATTGAAAGTGGAAGTCAAAGGCAAGCAGTGAGACTTTGATGAGGGAGCCCTCCTCACCAAAGCCTCACGCTCGAAGAGAATACTAAGTAGTAAAATGTGTAATATACATCCTACAACTGTGTTAGACAGATGTTGATTAGAAAAACGATGCTTACCACAAAGAAGCAGGGGGCGCAGTACCATATACATCCTACAACTGTGTTAGACAGACGTTGATTAGACAAACGACACTTACCACAAAGAAGCAGGGGGCGCAGTACAACACAACTGCCAACAAACCAAGAACAATCGCTGAAAAAAAGAAGTCAGTGACAAACACCCACCCCAAGACACAAGAGAAGCAAGAGGCGCACCACACACAAACCAAGCCAAGACCAGTGCTGAAAAAAGACGGAGTCAGTGATACAAGAGAAGCAAGAGGCGCACCAAGCCAAGCCAAGACCAGTGCTGAAAAAAAGACGGAGTCAGTGATAAACCCCCAGACCCAAGATAAGCAGGGGGCGTGGTGCCACACAACCGCCAACAAATTAACCCCCAGACCCAACAGACATTGAAGCAGAAGCAGGGGGCACGGTGCCACACAACCGCCACTAAAGTAACCCCCAGACCCAACAGACATTGAAGCAGAAGCAGGGGGCGCGGAGCCACACAACCGCCACAAAAGTAGCCCCCAAGACCCAAAGGACATGCGCTGAAAAGGAGATAAGTCAGTAAGAAGCAGGGGGCGTGGAGCCACACAACTGCCATAAAAGTAGCCCCCAAGACCCAAAGAACATGCGCTGAAAAGGAGAGAAGTTAGTAAGAAGCAGGGGGCGTGGAGCCACACAACCGCCATAAAAGTAGCCCCCAAGACCCAAAGGACATGCGCTGAAAAGGAAAGAAAGTCAGTAAGAAGCAGGGGGCGCGGAGCCACACAACTGCCATAAAAGTAGCCCCCAAGACCCAAAGGACATGCGCTGAAAAGGAGAGAAGTTAGTAAGAAGCAGGGGGCGCGGAGCCACACAACCGCCATAAGTATATGGTGCTAGTACTTACCATAGGCGCCGCCAAAACACCTTGATGAAAATAAACATAGAAAGAAAGTTAGTAAATGAGTGAATAGAAAATGAGCACTCACCATTACTGTAAGGCGACTCCAGTGCATTGCCTTTAGATCCTTGCAGCTGCAGTCTGCAAGGACCTAAAGGGTACACCAGAAGGCGCCCTTTAGAATGATATGGGAGTGGAAGTGAAGGAAGTAATGGGGGAAAAGAAAGAAATGATGATGAAGGTAATGAGCGAAGAAAATGAACCGTGGGAATTGAAGTTGTTGTTGATATGACACGTGTGCGTTTGTCCTTGTTTGGTTGTTTGGCACTTGGCAGTTAATTCAACCGTGTCTTTATTTGGCTTACCAACCAGTTTGTGTCTATTTGTACTACATGCGGAAAATGTGTGTAAGTCTTTTCTCTGTCTTTGCTTCCGCGGCTCATCTAGCTTATTCAATAGTAAGTCTTTCTCTGTTCCCGCTTGTGACGCTCATCCTCTTTCCTCAGCTTACCAATCCAATGACGCGCACCAAGCAAACCTGCAAGAAGTCGACTGGAGGCACCGCCAAGCGTATAACTGTCGACTACGCGCCCTTGCTCGACTTCTCTTCGATCAGCGTCGATCTCGGCTTCGATTCTTCGATCGGCGCGGATCTCAACTCCGATCTGGCGATGGAGGAGACGGTTGAGGATGAGGAGACTGGAGGAGAAGAGGTGGACAAGGCGGATGGGATGGATGATGGGATGGGAGCTGGTGAGGCGCAGTCAAGCCATAATGAGGTGAGTACTTGCCCCATACCTTGTCAATAACTAATCCGCGTGTTTTACAGTGGTGCATCGTCTGCCGGGACGGTTCAAGCGGCCACGAGTTTCTGTACTTGTGTGACCTTTGTCCCCGCACAATGTGCTCTCGCTGCGTCGACATTCCCGTCACTCACGCCGACGCTGTCAACTGCGACGACGTCATGTTCACGTGCATATATTGCCACTTGGCAGCACAAGACTCTCGCGCAGAAGAAACATGCGCTGCCTACTTTGTAAGTCCTTTCTTCTTCTGTAGTTGTGTCTTAACGCGCTATGTAGGGATTTTACAGGAACAATTTACCGGTTTTGCCCACCTTCCTCCCAATCCGCGGTGCATTGGAAGTATCTCTGCAATCGCAGATTTCTTCCATGCCTGTGGTATTGATCCACCTCACGCTTGTCGACTTCGAAACTTCCGGCGGACCTTTCGACCTCATGTACCGCTTCCTCTCCCCCTACTTTCCACGCGGAGGTATCGCTTTCCACGAGCTCATCTTCGACGTCGGCTCCAAGGTAAAGAGCGACGTGTACCAAGTCAAGGTGGGCGAATTGGTCCGTAGCCTAATGGCTCAGCGTAACTGGCCCCGCATCGTGTTCGCCATCTCCAACCATACTGACGACGATCTCGGAGATCCATTCCTGGGCTATGAGAGGAAGAAAAAATCGTATGTGTCTGGCCGAGTCGACGGTGTGAGTAGTGTCTTTTATGACATGCTGTTTGCTCACCGTTCTACCTACAGTTTTTGGACATCATCCTCACGCCATGGCAGCCGCTCATCAGAGCTGCCAAAGACTCTTACCTATGGTTTTTGTCTTGTGGCGCTCTGGTTAACAACGAGGAGTCCTTTTCGTCCTTGCAAAAGGCCGTCCTTCAGTAAGTACCATAGTCTATCATCCTGCACTTCTGCAAAGCCTGACACATACTGCCAGTCATCATATTACAGCTACCATCTGCTTCAACGCCATCCGTTTCCAGCCAAACTTTGCGGCTCCCCTTCTTCTATCATTTGCAGAACTCGTCCTGACTGAGTGTCTGCCTATTCGCGAAGTTTTTCCGGACATGCTTATGCAGTCCTACAAACTTGGCAGACACACTGATGTGTTCTTATTGATGACTAATGCTCGTCATGCCTTGGACATCACTAGATTCGCATGGACGCATTGCAAGGAACGCCCTTGGGGCCACCATCTTCCACTCCAATGCCCTCAGTGTGGATGGGCTAACTCTTGGCGTTCAGCCAACCACAAGAAGACCTACTCCTTTGAATGCATGAACTCAAAGTGCAGGAAAGGGTATCTCTTCAGCCCCCCAGAGAACTCAGTCACCCTATCTCATGCCAGAAAGAGTGGTTCCTGCTGGATTGCAGTTTGTGTGAACACCAATTGAATTTCATCTCTTTTTTTTACTACTACTTTTACCCTTGTTAGATTTGCTTTTTTGCATGTTTTGGATTACAAATAGTTGCTTGTTCTCATGCCCTTGAATATCAGTTGTTTGCCTTAGCCTTTGAAGACTTCAAAATTTAAGTGGTTCAAACACAATCACATGATAAAATCAACTCGTTGAATACGATCATGTGAACTGATTGTTGATTGTTGAAAATCATCTTGATATGGTCATATGATTAAGTGGCCAGCCATGTTCCTACACATGTAGAACCAGGCTGGCCGGTTTGCTTGTGAAATATAAGCAAACTGGCCAGCCATGGTCTTACACACGTGGAACCATGCTGGCCGGTTTGCTAGTCAAATATAAGCAAACTGGCTAGCTATGCTAGTGAAATATAAGCAAACCGGCCAGCCATGGCCTTACATGTGTGAAACCATGCTGGCCGGTTTGCTTATATTTCACTAGCAAACCGGCCAGCCTGGTTCTACATATGTATGACCATGGCGGCCGGTTTGCTTATATTTGACTAGCATAGCTAGCCAGTTTCACTAGCATGGCTAGCAACACACGGTCACATGATTAAATCAACGTGTTGAATATGATCATGTGAACTGATTGTTGATTGTTGAATATAATCTTAATATGGTCATATTAATGTTACACTACCTAAATATGGGATTCAAATCAGTTTGTCAGCCAGCCGCCCTCCTACCGCAAGTACTTGTCAGCTCTATCAAATTTTTCAGCCTTTTTTTTTGACTGAACTACAATGCCTTCTGACTGGACAACTCACTTTAAATATATTCTTGATCATTATCATCAAGGTATTGTGACTGCAGATTCACCACAGGCTCTCAAACGCATGGTGAAGAAAATTCGTAAGGCTATACTTGCAGCCCAAAAGGAACTTGAAGACGATGAAGAGGAAGATGTGCCCCAATTGCCTACTTCTTTGAAAAAGGTAACAAAATTTTATTTGTGTATGTAGATACATTTGATTGATGTGTGAATGCTACATTATAGGAAATCAAACAATACTGTTCCCAAATCATCGCCTACAAGGAAGAGGCCGAGGAACGAGAGGCCGCAAGTCGTCCAAGAGAAGCGTCCTTCTACAAGAAATCACTTACCGAATGGGATGTTGCACAGAGGTTGTTCAAGGAAGAAATAGATAAGTTTGACAAGGATGAGCAGAGAAGGAAAGGTGTCCAACGTTCAATCAAGTATCGGACTGGCCATGCCAGGGAATGGTTTGACAATATGTCTCCTTCACAACAGGAGGAGGTCAAGTTCGCCATGACCAAATGGAATAGGGAGGGGGCACCAGAAGAAAGTCAAGTAGTGTAAGTTTGACTTAAGATTTACCATTGATCTCATCTAAGATCTTCCTTAAGGTATAGGAAGAACAACCTCAAGAAAACACTTGAAGACTTTTCAGAGCAAATCCGACGTACTATGGGTTGTCGAGTGGTGATGTTCGTTAGCCACAAGAAAAAAGCTAGTCAGACATTGTCTGTCAGTCTGTAAGTGATTGAACTTTCATAATTCTCAAGGCTAACTAGACTAACTAATCACTATGTCTCAGACATGAAACCGACCCTCAAAATGTCAAGAAGAGGTTTTCTGTCAGCTCCAATGGGATCAAGGAGTGGACTGCAACTGGATTTGAATCCTTTGCAGAATGGTCAAAGACCGAGTTTTGTATGTGGCTAATGGGAATTTGAATCTTGCGCGTACTAACACTAATTATTCACTCAAACTAATAGATCCTTCAGATGATCAGGACCTGGAGGGTTCAGACAATGAGGATGCTGGCAATGAAGCTGCTATACCCGAAATTATCCTAGATGATGATGGATATGCCAAACTTCCTAGTCGTGATGGTATTGGCCTTAGGGGCCAACATGAATTGATTAGGGGTATATTTCATGCTTCATATAGTAAGTTCTTATGTCTTCATATTTGTTAGCATTTGATTGATGCTTTGGTTTGTAGAAGTCTGCACTGGGGGCTCTAGACCTGTGCCTTGGGGTATGATAACTGCTGCCTCGTCCAATTATTTGGAACATGGTTCTGTTCCCACTGCATTTGTGGTCAAAGACCCTTCTCATATGAAAACTGAGGAGGTAAATCGTCTATGGAACCATTGGGAACAAAATTCGGCTGCAAACAAGAAGCTAGTCGTTTTTGTCAAAGCCAAGGATGGTGATGTGCGGGCAAATGTAAGGAATGAAGAAAGAAAGAAGAAGTCTAAGGAGAAAAGAGTAAGCTTACTTGACTCAGACGAAGAAGACAGCGACCGGCTTCCTTCCTTGAACAGCTCTGATTTCACAGAACGTAGAACCCAGCCGGCCGACACAACCCCAGATGATGTTTCAATCGATGATCGATATGCATTCCTCGAATCTCTAAGCAAGAATGAGGACTACCTGGAGCTTATAGATGCCATTAGGGATCTGGCAAAGTTTGCCAAGCAGAAGGTCAGTATAACTTTGAGTGTATCTTAATCTCATAGCTCATAGTTCGTCCAATAGCCAACTTCAGAGGAGAATCCAGATTTGCCTATCTGGGCTAACTGGTCTTGGGGAGAATCTTATCTTCCTGAGGACGTGCATGTGTCTTATGACACTTTGAAGGCTAGCTTGGAAAAGCTACGAACATCTCCAATCTCAGGGGCAGCATCTGCCATGCCAGTGATTCTAGGAATTGGGCTCCTCTATAGGGAGTCTAAACGCGTCATAGAGTATGAGGAAGATGAGGCTGACCCCAATACACCTTTCTACCTACCTGGTTCTGCTTTCGATCTAGAAGTCTTGGTTTCTCTTGATCAAGTTGTTCGGCAGGTCTTGGCCACAGTTGTTGAGCACATAGAGAAGCTGGCAAAAGGGGGACTTGGTGAGGTGCCAGGGGAGGAGGTTGTTTTGACAAAGGGGAAGGAGAAGGCGAAAGCGAAGGAGACACAGGAGGAGCAGCAGCAGCAGCAGGAGCATGAGGAGCAGGAGCAGGAGCAGGAGGAGCAGGAGGAGCAGGAGCAGGAGGAGCAGGAGCAGGAGGCAGGAGCAGGAGGAGCAGCAGCAGCAGAAAGGGAGGAAGAGAAGAATGCCCCAAGCTTCGACCAGTGAGTCTAAGAAGCCTAGGATTGAGCCTGAAGTCCGCAGATCAGGCAGGACAAGGCAACCTTCTAAGAGAGCCCAGAACTGATCTTATATACTCCTTTGTCTTCATTGCTGATCAATTTTGTACAACAAATATATCTACTTGTCAAGACTTGGATGAGAATTGAACCATTAGCTCCTACATACATAGACGAAAAAATGCCAGTATACTAATGAAAAGTGATAATTTAAAAGCTCTACACTGGCCAGCCATGTTCCTACGCATGTAGAACCAGGCTGGCCAGTTTGCTAGTGACATATAAGCAAACTGGCCAGCCATGGTCTTACACACATGGAACTGTGCTGGCCGGTTTGCTAGTCAAATATTAGCAAACTGGCCAGCCATGCTCTTACACATGTAGGACCAAGCTGGCCAGTTTGCTAGTGAAATATAAGCAAACTGGCCAGCCATGGTCTTACACATGTGGAACCATGCTGGCCGGTCTGCTAGTGAAATATAAGCAAACTGGCCAGCCATGGTCTTACATATGTGGAACCAGGCTGGCCGGTTTGCTTGTGAAATATAAGCAAACTGGCCAGCCATGGTCTTACACATGTGGAACCATGCTGGCCGGTCTGCTAGTGAAACATAAGCAAACCGGCCAGCCATGTTCCTACATATGTATATACAGACTGGCAGGTTCACCAATGACTACATATACTAGCCAGCCTGATCCTATGGTTAGTACACTCAATGGCCAGTATATTAACTTAAGGACTATGAACTGGCCAGCCATGCTCCTACCCACGTAGATACAAGCTGGCCAGTCTACTAATGAAATCAGACTGCAGTAGATATATTCTACATATACCAGCCAGCTTGATCTTATGGCTAGTATATGTCATATGATATATCGGCCGGCACTCATTCTACATACAAGACAAAGAGATGGTTATAGTATTATAGACTGGCCGGCACTGATACTACATACAAGAGATTGGCCTATAATACCTCGGCCAGCACCAATCCTACATGAAATAATGATACTGAAGTGATAATAAGATAGTACACCGGCCAGCACTTATCCTACATGCACCGGCCGGGGACTGGCTAGCCATGATTCTACGACCTTTTGGCACATCCGGGGCAGGGGTTCTACATGAAAAATGACTGAAGGGTCTGCTCACATGCACATGTTGGCAAATACGCCCCAACATCGAGTTTCCGAACTGACTCTAAGCATGCATATAGCAGGTGAAATGAGAGTCATAACCGTGACGAGATTTGATCGATAGCCGCATCTGGGTGGTGTCGAGGCCGCGCCGTTGGCCGTACGTGCGAACGGTGATATTGTCTGGGCAGCGAACTAGAGGCGTTCCCCGACGTCGTCTAGATTCTATTGAAAAAGATGGAGGACTTGGCCACCGAGAAGATTGTTTACGAGTAGCCTGCTTTAGCGAGAGCTCGGAACACAAGCCGGCACGCACAGCTGTCGAAGTCGCTCCAATTATTACTTCCAATTGAGCATGTTTTGTTCGAGATCGAGTGCAAACCCACGATTCCCTCGTCACTATCTCTTATTAAGGATTCTTGTATCTTGTAATGCTGTCTTCCGTGCGTCGAAAAAGCTTCGAGCTATAGGCTTCCTAATGTTGCTCCTTTCCCCACACACGCGTTGGGTAG